>RQOL01000139.1:696372-975503 GCA_013076295.1 Sanderia malayensis
TTTTGTGTAGTGTAGTGTTGTATTAGTTTGTATTAGATGCACTCCTATTCATCAAAACCTGTTTAACCAGTTTTTTATTGCTCAATCGTCCAAAGTTCGACCTTCTATTTTACACACAATAGTCTAAATTTTATGCATGCACTTTATCTATCTCGATTTTCTATTTCACTTCATTTCACGATGGCTGATTCAAAGAACTCGTTTACTTACACCGATGTTAAATTCGTGCCTAAACCTTTCTGGTTAATGTGCATACACTATGGCAAATCAACTGGTGTAAGCGCAAAAACGATTGCAAATAACAATTTAATTTGCAATAACTGGAATCGAAATGCTTCTTACAAACAAAAGTTCAAAGACCTGTACAAACGTCTTCACGATGAAATCAAACATCGAGGTTACGCCACTCTTACCTACCCGTATTGGTTTCAAGAAAAAGAGACGGCACAAGCTTGGCACATTCGCACACCAGCACCACCAATCAAGTGGAGTTCTCTTCTTGAACCGCCGACAAACAGCAAGGTACATGATTCCATTTCCCATGTTCCTGCTGAAGTCTATGACGATGATGACGATGATGACGAATTCATTTTTGACTACACCAACACACCATTTTCCTCTTCAATTGATGCTCCATCATTTACTTTTGCCGAAAATAAAGAATCAAAGAATGCCCTTTCCTTTAATCAATTTGATGTTGCACAACGCTGGTTTCAAACTGAAAAAGAGCAACTTCGCATGATGCATGGCGATCACTATATGTCTGATATAGACCTATACAATGACATTTGTAATAACCATTATTGAACATTATTCATTTCATTTTTTTTGACATGTACAAGGAATAAAATACGCTTGATTACTTCAATCATCGTCTCTTTTTTTTACATTTCAATCTACTGTACACTCTATAAACATCTTATCATCAACTATATATCCTGGATCAGAAAGTTGGCTTATTTTCATCATTCGCACAATTCCGGTAGGTTTATTTCTCAACGCCTTTGGTTTCTCAAATCCATCTGTTATGTGCGGTTGAATTGTTTTAAAATATTGACTTACATCTAGATTTCTATTATATTGATTAATTATACTAAATTTTACGGACTTATTCATAGGCCACTTTAATATATTATCGTACATTCCCTTATACACTAACATATATAAAGTTATATAGGTTCCATACGTGTCCCACGCTTTCTCTCCATTTATCATCAATTGCAATCCAATTTTGTAACCGTACGGATGTGTATATATCAACGGACTTAGAAGTTTGTGATGCTCCACTTCTGCTTGCTCTCTCTCTCTCTTGACATTATCAATCACCCAAATTAACTTCCCATACTCATTTTGTATATATAAATGCTGCTGTTCTAAATTTACTATCTTGAATTCATTTTCTGCTACTTTATTCTCCAAAAATCGTATCTCGCTGATGTCACTCTCTTCCGACTTATCTCTTTTTCTTGCTAATAACTCATTCAATTTATTTATATGCACTTTCAAATTCTCTTGCTCTATCTGCACCTCATTCAATGTTCTCTTATCTATCTTCTGTTTCAGTCTTAGTTCATTTAAATCTCCATCAAGTTTTTTCTGTTCATCTAATATTTCTCCAATTAATTCTGAATTATTCCCGACTTCTTTATCTTCTTTTTGCATCTCTTTTTTTACATTAGGCTCTCCGAATGCAATTTGACTGGCCGCTTCTACATCCCTTTGCCATTCTAAATTTTTTATCTGTGCATTCAAATTACGCATTTTATCTTCATGCGTTAACATTAACAAATCCCTATTTTGAAACGCCATTTTTTGTTCACACACATATCTAGTTATTTCTTTTAAGGTTTTTATTCATCTTTTTTTTACAAAACACATCAGTTTTTATTCAATCATTAACATTTCATCTTTTC
This sequence comes from Sanderia malayensis, assembly GCA_013076295.1. Classification (NCBI taxonomy): domain Eukaryota; kingdom Metazoa; phylum Cnidaria; class Scyphozoa; order Semaeostomeae; family Pelagiidae; genus Sanderia; species Sanderia malayensis. The sequence continues at coordinate 698,286 of RQOL01000139.1, forward strand.
GCATTTCTCTTTGTAAATTTATACATCTCTCAATAAATTCTTGTTGATTTGTCCAAATTTTTATTTCATTCGTCAAATGATAATACAATAATTTAGCAAGTCTCCCATTTCCATCCGCAAACGGATGAATCCATAAAAACCAGGCTATAAATTCCCACGCACTCAAGTTGCGCTGTTTCAGAATCAATTTGTCCATCTCTCTTTGAATTCTATCTGGATGACAATATTTATATATTTGTCCTTTATATTTACTACATCTACATTTTTTTGAAAACATCGACGCATTTTCTGTTTCCATGAAATATGAATGTGCTTCTTTTATCATTTCTACATCTATCCAACTTGAATAGGATCGACATGTTTTCAAATATATAAAAGCACTTTTCAAATCCGATATTTCATTCTCCATGGTAGATATAGTCCACAACATTTGCAGCTCGGAATCGTTTAAAACAATTTCCGATTTCATCTATTATGTTATGCATTTGTTCTTCAAAATTACAGTCAAAACCACGCTTATGAAAGTCTTTCTTTAAATCATAGAGTTTACATAGATTTTCCCGTGTATCTGCATTTATTTCACAAACATACTATATAAATCTTTCATTCTGACTCAATAATTCTCTAATTGCTGCGGCTGTTTTCTTAAATATTTTCTCTACTCTCTCTTCTGGAGTATCCGCTTTATCATATTCAATATCCATTTTTACCTCGTTTTCTTTTCCTTTTACATTTTACACTCTTTTTCTGGTTTATATACTTTCAATTCGTATGAAAATGTTTTTTTCTTTAAAATAATCTTACGCTTCTGGAAAAACCAAATGCCCTCTGCCAATAAATTAATCCGACACCTCCGAAAAGCTTAAACCTCTAACATTCCATCCCACCACATTCTTAAACATTTAACAATCCGCGGCTTTTCTTAAACATTTAAAACACCGCGCTGCTCTTAAACATTAAAGATTTACATATGGTCGTTATACTTAAACATTTAACAATCCGCGGCTTTTCCTTAAACATTTAAAAAACCGCGCCGCTCTTAAACATTAAAGATTTATATATGATCGTTAGCCTATATATACTACTGATAAGAGGGAATGTTCAGGCAGCTACTCTTTTCCATGAATAAAGACACAATGACGATAAAAGGCAATATTCAACAATAACTCTTCTCTTGTAATAAAGGCGCATAGGTGATAAAAGACAGTGCTCAACAGCAATTCTTCTCCAGAAATAAAGAAACAATGAAAAAAAGAATGTTCAGCAGCAAATCTTTTCCAGTAACAAAGACCCAAAGATGATAAACAACAATGTTCAGCAGCAAATTTTGGCCAGTGACACAAACGCAATCATTATAAAAGACAATGCTCAACAATCAACTCTTGTCCAGTATTAAAGACGCTATGACGATAAAAGATAATGTTCAGCAGCAATTCTTGTACAGTGAAAACAATCCAATGGTGATAAAAAACAATGTTGGAAAGGAACTCTTCACATGTAATAAAGACGCAATGATGATAAAAAACAAAGTTTAAAAGCCCCTTTTTTCCAGTAATAAGAACGGAATGATGATAAAAAAATGTTCTAGAGCAACTCTTCTTTAGTAATAAAGATGCATTAACGACAAAAGAGAATGTTCAGCAGCATCTCGTCTCCAGTAATAACGGCAAAATGATGATAAAGGGGAATGTTCAGCAGCTACTCTTTTCCAGGAATAAAGACACAGTGATGATAAAGGGCATTATTCAGCTTTAACTCTCCTCTTGTAAATAAGATGCTATGATGATAAAAGACATTGCTCAAAAGCAACTCTTCTCCAGAAATAAAAATTAATGGTGATAAAAAACAGTTTTCAACGGAGACTCTTCTTCATTAAAAAAGACACAATGTTGACAGAATAAAATGCTCAGCAGCAACTCTTCACCATTAATAACGACAAAATAACGATAAAAGGGAATGTTCAGCAGCAACCTATTTTCAGGAAAAAAGAAGCTATGATAAGAAATAAAATATTCGCAAGCAATTCTTCTCCAGTAATAAAGACGCATTGATGATAAAAGACATTGCTCAGCAGCAACTTTTCTCAAGAAATAAACAAACAATGACGGTAAAAGATAATGTTCAGCAGCAACTCTTTTCTAGTAATAAAGATCAAATGATGATAAAGGACAATGTTCAGCAGCAACTCCTCTTAAGTAATATTGGCAAAATGATGGTAAAAGGGAATGAAAACCAGCAACACTTGTGGAGTAAGGAAGGTACCATGATGATAAAAAACAATGTTGAACAGGAACTCTTCTATTGTAATAAAAACCCAACGAATATAAAAGACACTAGCTGGGGTCAGTCGTTTCGCTCCCTCCGGGTGAATGAAAAAAGCTTAATGTGGTTGGCTCACTTCGTGCGCTGCATTCGCTAGCGCTCATGCCCCTTTCAACTCCACATAGAATGGGTTGGCTTGCTGCGCTCGCCTGTGGTTGGTGCACTTCATGCGCTGCATTCGCTAATGCTCATGCCCCTTTCAATTCCACGTACAAAGGGTTCACTCGCTACGCTCGCCTGAGTATTATGTTTTTGACCCGCAGCCGGTGCAAGCGAGTCTATGCTGTAGTACGTGAAAATGCGTCCAAGTCCGTCGTCGTCCTACGGCGATGATCTAAAAAAAAGACTGGATCGAGCATCCAAATCACGTGGTTTAACTCCTTGTTCTGAGTGGATGCACTGCTATTATCCCATGATGCATCAGGAAAATTCACCACGCCACGCAGTCCATCCACTTTGTCTGTTCGCTTTTGACGACAGTATTATTACATATGACAAAAATGTCCAAGCAATCTAATAAGTCTAAGACACAAACTTCAAAAAAGAAAGAACACATTCAAGATTTGGCTGAACCAGCAGCTAGTGGTACTCCACCTGCCACCACAAGTCCAGCAAAGAGAGCAGCACCAGCTGCGGAAGACTCGCCTTTCTCCTCACTCCAACGAAGAGAATCAACTATGGAGATTATGTCTCCTGGCCCACTAAGTCTATACCATCATCGCCAGTTTCTGGTGAAATCAATGGCAAGTGCTTTTTGTGTTTGGTTTGTCACTGTATTGTTCATCGGCGAAGCTCGGTGAAGATCCAGTCTGCAGAGCAGAGCAGCGAAAGTTTTGGCGTGAGCCGCATGCACGTCGGACGCAGGGCTTATTTTAAGAATTTTTTAATACCGCACATTTGTTATAATTTTATTGTTTATAGGAAATGTTTAAAATATACATTTTAACTAGAAGTATCTTGCTGATAAAATTGCTCAGCTTCTTTGAAAGCTTTCAAATTTAATAGGATCATTTTGAAAATTTCGTGTAAAGACTATGTATTGATCGAGCAAATCTGTCAAATCATTCCCAAAAATTTATTAAGTACACCTAAATTTCAACCACTGATTAGAACTCAACGTGATCTAAATAATAAACTAAATATCAGCAACAATGTAAGAAAATAAGTGAGCAGCAGATATTTTGAAACACACCCCGTTAATATTGAGCCAGGAGGGTGGAAAACTTGCTTGCTGTCACCCAACCAATTTTTACCTTCAAATTTTGCAAAAATCACTGTTTTTCGGATATAGCCGCATGCAATTATATGCGTGTAATAGGGTATTAATTGAGATTAATTTCCATTTCCAATATTTTTGAATTTAAGTAATTTCTGAGTCCAGGGTCTCAGGGTCCTGTTGTCATGGAGTTCAGGAAATAGAGCATGCCATCTCGATGTTGCATATGGAAAGATTCCAATGTTTGTTAAACATGATACATGACATGTATGCTTTCAAAAACTCTTTCTGGATGCAGCTGGACGAAGAAGATTATTGAAACAAATTTTATTTTGTGCTCCCTTAGCCCTGACATCCATGGGTAAGTCCCCCACCCTCCCTTTATGGGTACACTCTTTTCCTTATAAGAATACTTAAAATTATTCTGAGCCTGGATCTTTTCCATTGTTAATTATAAATTTCCATTGTTTGTGGCAATTTTGAGGCTCAGTAATCTTTATAAAATTAATACTTATAAAAAAAAGAGCATAACATGGGCTGTTAAGTTTTAGATTTTGCTTTCTGACTACTGTATATTTGTATTCTTATTTTTTCCCATTGCATTTAGACTTCCAAGGCTTTGTGTCTTATATATGGGTTGGAAAAAGCAAAAGTGGCAACGGATAAGTTCGCAACAATTCGTATAATGAAATCGCAGAATCCAACTATGAAACTGGAGTATCTGAAGCTACTCCAGACAGGAGGCACAACTGTTAAATTTGAAAAAGTGTACACAACTAACAATGGTACCAATTTCTTCAATTCTTTCGTGGCAGCAAGATTGAAGAAGGGGTCAGCTTGCCATTTAACTGTGATCAAAAACAGCAAACATCGATAAAAGATGTCAAAACAAAGAGCACAGGAACATTTACTGTTTCTGGCTTCATAAAATGGCTGTCTGACCCTGAGACTGTCAAAAAGGGAAACAGTGAAGTTAGAAGACTAAGGGATGCGGTATTGTTCGATGGAACAGACCATATATTGTTGACTCTTTGGGAAGATTTAGTTGATACTTGTTATGAAGAATCAACATGGTATTGTTTCTCCAATTTGAATCTCAAAGATTACTTTGGGGATCGGCTATCATCAACAATGATAACAAATGTTGATCCAATGGATTCAGCCAAGGTGATTGATTGGGAATCTGTTGACATTGCCCTTTATCAACAACATCAAATTGAGACCCGGGAAAAAATAAATCCAATGCTGTGTTGTCGAGATGTGCTGAATGTCAATCTCGACATATTCCCTGCCTGCTCAAGCATGTCCTGCAAGCAGAAAGTTACCTTAGTTCCAGGTGAAAGCATCGTAAAGTGTTTAAGCTGAAACCACAAAATGAAGCCTGGCAGCTGTCTTTGCATTTTTATTCCATTTTGGAGTTCGAAAACGTGTCTCTCAACTTGCCTCTTGAGGTTTTGCAAACCTTTTAAAATGAAGATGTTCTGTTGGTATACAAAAACAACATTGACTCCTTTGTGGAGAAATTGCTTTACTTGGATAACATAGACTATAAATAAAATATAGGAAAGACAGTAACAGATATGACCTTGCATGCTTAGCTAGACTTGTAGAAGGATAACTAGGCCTTGCTGCCCAAAAATAATGATTGCATGTCCTTAGGTCAAATCAAGCATTTTTGATAATTTGAGGTTTATAACTTTTGAGTGCTCAAACTCTAGGAGGTACACAGTTTTAGCGGTGGCAAACCCCTTTTAAAGAGGTTTTTGAGGAAATCCTCTATAATGGGAAAGAACTTTTGGAAACTTAGGGGGGGGGGCAACTCCTGCCACTGCATAGAGCCATGCTCTGATTTTTATGGTATATTTTAAATTTTGATATTTTATTTGAAAAGTGCAGTAATTTGGCCAACATGGCAGAAGAAATGGGTATTTTCTCAAAACTGAATAGAAATTTCAAGTGTCCCAACAGACAAACATCATGGGGTTTCAAATCTCTCCATGGATTTGATTCTTAGTTTGTCAGAGTGGGTTGGTTCCAGTCCTTTTTAGTTACGTTTTTTCTGCCAGTACCCTCCATGTAATTGGCCATAATTGCAATTTAAATACCCCAAATATAGAACAAGGGTTCTTATGTTATCCAGTATCAGATCACTGAATATGAAAAAAGTGCTGTAGCTGAACTTAAAGGCATAAGAACACACAAACACTTGCTTTTCAATAATTTCTATAAAACCAACTAGGGTCATGTTGATAAGGCAGTATGGAATAAAGCATGCCTGCGGCGTACATTCCTGGTGCACAACAAGGGCTCCGCGCACACAAGTCCACCTTTTCAGGCAACAGCTGTCATTATGGAAATTGATGAAATTTTAGAGATAGAAAGTTTTTGAATCTTAGAATGGATTCTGTTTGGTACCCAAATTTCATGTTTTGAAAGAATTTATATTAAAGATAAAGCCACTTTAAGGTTAAAGAATTAGAAGTCATCAATACACTTATGGTTCTTTGCTACGAGGTTATGCTATTTTATTGTTACTGTTTTCTGCTTTTAAACAAACTTTTCATGTTCTGTTCATTCGTAGTTATTAGTTGCTCTATTTTTCAAAGATAACTAAATTTAATCTTCTGTTCGTAGATGTTGTATAGTTTATATACGAACATAACAAACTGTTCATGTTCTTTTCATAGCTATTTCTTGTTCTGTTTATACGAACATGTTGCTTTATTTTTTGTCTTTCTTAACCTTAAAAAAGCTCCAGTCTTGATGGATGGAAAATAGCACCCCTATTGTTTATAACCAAATAGCGGGCAAGTAGATGGCTGGCCATGCTGCCAAACGTTTTGGCCAATCTTCACATTGTTTTAAGTAGTTACTGTTTTGTGCTTAAAATTGTAGGGTGGGTCGAATAAGGAGCCAGTTGGAGAATTTCGTGGGGGGTCATAATAAAATGAACCACGGGGAAAAGCGTAAATAAACACAAATGGAGGGTGGGTGAAAATTAAGTGGAGGGGTGGTTACTTGTTCACAGACAGAGAAGAAATTGCAGAAGTGGAAGGACTGCTCGGGCAAGGCACCAGTCCCTGTTGCACTGACCAGAGACTTTTTGAAAATTTAATAAACGGCCGGGGGGGGGTCCAATTAAACAGGGGGTAACATTTGGCACTCTGGAATAAATTCTTTTGAATCTATTCATTGCAAGTAAATAAATTACAACATACATAAAAGAATTTTTGCGAAATTTGATTTTTGCACTCTAAAAGTAATAAACGGGTGGTCCAAGTAAGGTCCGGGGGTGGGGAAAAATTTCTAAAATTAATAAACGGGGGGACGTTTCTTTGGCACCTAAGCACATAAGAGTAAGTCTCTCAGCAAAGTCTGGGCCCCGCGGGGCCTGTACTCTGGGCTTGGTGCAGGTGCACTGCAAATATCCCAGGATGCATTAGCAGGTAGATTCACCACCACGCGAATGCATGCCATCTTCGCAAGATCTTGGCTTTGCTTCTGCTCTTGGACTTTGTCATCATCATTTGATCGATCAGGTAAATAGAAAACTATTCCTCTTTACATTTATTTGCATTTATTGATTGTTGCGCGTTGTACTTAGGAATATTAGATTGGTGTTACCAGTCTTAACCATCAAAATAAGTACTTGTTGCTACAGAAGACAGCAAAAGAACTAGTTGCTACAGACTAGCACCAGTTGATCATTGTTTATTGCTACAGACTGGCAATAACTAAACTTGTTGCTACAGACTAGCAGCAATTGAGAAGTTTACAAAGAAATATAACAGAAAATATCAGAATATTTAATGACATATCAACAAGTATTTGTTTACAAAGGCATATAAAAATTGCTGGAAAGGTTACAAAGAGTTGCAAAAAGAATAGAAAGAACAAAGGACAAAAGGCATAAAGCAGCTTGTTAGTAATTTACAAGTATTTACTGTTGATAATGGCTTTCAAGGCATCAATTTTAATGATTGGGTTATTTCTAAAATTCTACACCACCCCTGGTACAGATTGTGTTAAATTTTTATAAGCCTAAAAAGTTGCAAACTAGAAAATGAGATCTCACCAAGAAACTGGATAAAAATGCACATCGACAAGCAAAGAGGCAAACATGGCCGGATATTTAAGTAAATTCTAGAAACAAACAGACATCTTTTGATAGCATTATAGCTTGAATGGTCAATTTTTTGACCAATCGTTCTCTTTTATAACGTACTGCTGCCTGAGATTATTCAGTTTGGTCTCTTGAACAACAAATGTTAGTTTTTTGATACTTTATTGAGAAACAGATCTTGCTATTTTGCCAAAACACGTCTCTCGGAAATAATTTCTCGAGAAATTATGTCATCAATAAAAGAGTTATAAAAGAGACGTTATAAAAGAGAATGATGGACAAATTTTTGATAACAGTAGAATCTAAAGGCGATAGAGAAAATGAAAAAGCATTCGGTGGAAAAGATCACGAAGATAATGCAAAAGCGAAAGATTTACGAAGAGAAGAAGGAGCTGCAATGATGGGGGAAGGAAATCATGATAAAGGAAAAAGAAAAGTAGCTACGAGAAAGTTCCAACCGCACTGGAAAGATACACTTAGCTCCAATAAGTTTGGAAACGCCTGATGAAAAATGGTGTCTAGAAGTGGCCCTAGGCCTGAGAAAAAAAATTTACATAACACTATAAAACTACCGAACGGGTTTCAATAGCGAATTTTTTTAGCACAAATATACTCAGAATTGCATAAATTTTCAAGTGAAAACATAATTTAAACTATATCATAGTGTTTTGCAATAAAATTAAAAGAAAACTGCGAAGAGGTCCCTTAAAAAATGTTTACGAAAATTTATCGAAGTGGAGTAATTAAAGCGCCAATAATTATAAATTCTTTCACTCAAAGCCACGCAAATTCTCTGTCATTTAAAAGAGAATGTTTTAAAATTTTGAAAAATAAAACAATTTTTCATGTAACTGTCTTGACCTTTTACAATTCAAGGTTTACGTCTTTGTTTATCATTTTAGGAATGTGATTGGACAAAACCTATTTTTCCGTAATATTTTTTCCAGAGTAAAAAAAGAAGGTTAAGCGCCATAACAAAAAATCAGACATGGATATTCCTATAATTTGTTTCAAATATTATAATTTGATATAATTTTTAAGTGCTTAACATTTTCTGAAGTGAAAAAATTTTTTTTTTTAAAACCCAATTTGAAATTTGGAAAACACAACATGTGCTTCTCAAGTTGTAAACAAAGACTTCAACCGTGAATTGTAAAAGGTCAAGACAGTTACCTAAATAATTCTTATATTTTTTTTTAAATGTTAAAACATTCTCTTTTAAATGAGAGAGAAATTGCGTGGCTTTGAGTGAAATAAATTATAATTATTGACGTTTTAATTATTCTACTTCGATAAATTTTGGCAAACATGTTTTAAGGGACCTCTTCGAAGTTTTCTTTAAATATTATTATAAAATAATATCATATAGTTTAAATTATGTTTTCACTTGAAAATCTATGAAATTCTGAGTATATTTCTGCTAAAGAAATTTGCGATTGAAACCCGTTTGATAGTCTTACATTGTCATGTAAATTCTTTTGCTCAGGCCTAGGGCCACTTCTAGACGCCATTTCTCATCAGGCGTTTCCATATTTATTGGAGCTAAGTGTACATACCGATGGATTTGTTATGACAATGAAAAGTAGAGGGTACTTTGTAATGTTTGTAAAAGTGCTGCAGATCAAGGTATGCCAAAGCCAACAATTATGCGACAACTGCAGTTCTATCGATGCTTTGTTGATAATGGTTTCGCAAATTGGAAGAAAGCTCTTCAGTCATTTCAATCTCATGACAAATCTGAATATCATCGTGCATCTTTATCTGCATTAGCAACTTCTGAGAAAGACAAAGTTTCAAGTATGCTTGTGACCGGAAGAGTGAAGCAAATGAAAGACAACAGAGTAGCTCTGGCTGCAATTTTTACAAGCAAAAGGTATTTGGGCCGCCAAGGATTAGCGAGAAGAGGCCACATAAAAGAAAATTCGAACTTAGAAGTATTGCTTGAAGAACAAAGGAATGAAATAGCTGAGTTGAATTCATGGTTGAAAATAGAGGAGAAGTATAAATTGTTGTCACCAGAGATATCCAATGAAATCTTACTTACTTACAGTCACACAGTCTTACGAATGTTGGCAGAAAGGGTAAAGCTTGCAGAATATTATGGAATTATTATGGATGAAACATCAGTTGTCTCAAACAAAGAGCAGATAAGTATTTGCTTCATAATTGTAAGCCAGGACTTCAGCATACAGGAAATATTTTTTTGATTTTACGAAACTTCAACAACTACAAGTGAGAGTCTGTTTGCTGTGTTAAGAGATGTGCTTCTGAGGATGCAACTTGATATAAGCAAATGCCGAGGTCAATGCTATGATGGAGCAGCAAATGTATCTGGTCATGTCACTGGTCTTCGAAAAAAAGCTTCTTCAGGAGAAAAGCAGAGCAATATATGTTCATTGTAGGGCCCACAAGCTAAATCTTGCTGTCCAAGATGCAATGATTGCTGATAGAGAAATTCGGGATATCATGCTGCTGGTTCAAGAACTTACAGCTTTTATCCGTGGCTCTCCTAAAAGGTTGCCTTGGTTTTCACAGTTTAAAGATACCAACAATGAAAGTCAAGCGAGGTCATTAAGGCCATTTGTCCAACCCGATGGACAATGTGGTTGGTTTCCTTGCAAGCCATTGCCCCTAATTATAATTCAATCATTGAATGGCTAGATGAAATTGATTCGACTGAAAGAAATGCAACTTGTGTGAAGGTTAGTGGATACAGTGGATACAGCAAATCACTGAAAAATTTCAGCAGCTTTTTCTTGCTGGAGATTTTGAGGATGGTCTTCATTATAGTTGAGGGAGGAAGTTCAAGTTTGCAGGGCACACAGCTCTCATTTTGCAAATCAGAGAAGGTGAAACGATGCATCAGACAGTCAGTTAAAGATGCCAGAACAGATGGCCGTTTCTCAAACCTATGGCAGTCAATATTAAGTACTGTTGAATTGAATGAAAATGTTGATGAGCCAAGACTACCAAGGCAGCCCAAAGTCCCAAGGAGAATTTTCGAGGGAAGTGGAAATGCATTCTATCCAGCTACAGCGAAGGAGCATTACAGGCCGAAGTACTTTGGCATTTTGGATAGTGTTTTCGTGGGGTTGACTGAACGATTCGAGCCTGATGAGACATCACAACATCTCAGAAAAGTAGAAAAACTCCTTATTGGTGAAGAAAGTTCAGTGGAATATATTTCATAGCACTATGGTAATGATGTAGATCCTCCAAGGCTAATGCTGCATAGAGATATGTTAATCAATAGATCAAAGACCGAAGGAGCTTTTCTTCAGGATACCCAATGCGTTGTTGAGTTTTTAAAAAAAGAAGAAACGTTTGGGTCAATGATTCCTGTAGTACACAAGTTTGTATGCAATGTACTGAAATTGCCTGTCTCAAGTTGTACAGCAGAAAGATCATTCTCAGGCTTAAGGCAATTAAAAAGTTACCTGAGATCAAAAATGTCTCAAGAGCAACTGAAAGCCGTTGCGATTATGAACGTTCACAAAGATGACGTTATGCATTTTTCGACCGATGAACTTATGAATTTTTTTGTAAATAAAAATACTCTTAGAAATAATACGTTTTGGGTATCCAAGTTTGATCATTAAGTTTGGAACGCGTTGTGGACGCGTTGTGGACGCGTTGTGGATGCGTTCTCGAGAGCTGTGAAAAGATATGAATAAAATGGTGAAAACTTCTAAATCTGGCAGAATAGATCCATCTTATGCTAATGCTGTTGTAAAAGCAATTGATTTGAATAGGAAGAAAAATAAAGGCCAGCATTTGGATAATATAGCAGAAATTTTTGCTGCGGATTACAAATGGAGCAGCAATGAAACCATTCAAGCGCTAAAGTTGGCTACAGCACAGAACCTGATAAAAGAGGTTTCATACAGCCACAAGATTTCATATCGTGTCATCAAATCGACAATCGACCTCACCTCTAAGAACTCTAATGTTGAGCCTGCTTCTGAATCAAAGAGTATTACTGATACTTTAAAATTAGGGGAACACAGTACGACAGACTTCGAGGACTTTAAACAATTTATTCATGGAGAAGTACTCGACCTCAAATCCCAGCTAGCAACCTGTTTTCCTTCAGCCCCGAGCGCAGCTCCTGTGATAGACTATGAACAGGCTTTTATTAGAAGCCTAGAACATAGGATCCTATCTCTCGAGAAACAGCTAGATGACAAACAGTCTATAATAAATAAATTACTAGCTGAGAGGACATCATCGAAATTCAACGCACTTGGGCTTGGGCTTGGGCTGCAAGACAACCATTCGACCGTAGCGAAGAACAATGGTGCCCATTCAATCCAATCAAATGAAACAAAGCCCTCAGAAACTCGCAACGAAGGAATTAATCACTTGCCTGAACAGCAGCGAAGCGCAGCTAATGTGTCAACAACATCAAGTAACACCGTAAAGCAAAACAAACTGACAAATAAACTGGGTGAAAAGAAAAAGCAGGAAAGTTCTATGGAAAATGGAAACAATGAACAGGAAACAGCTCAACCTGAGAAGAACACTGGGAAGCGAGTCTTTATCATCGGTGACTCAATCCTAAATGGCATTAGCGAATATGGCCTCAACAAAAGTCACGACGTGATAGTACATCCACACAGTGGAGCTACGTCACAGGACATCAAAGATCATATTAAGCCAATTATTAGAAGAAAACCTGACCTAATAATAATTCATGCAGGAACGAACGATTTGACACAGGAATGTAACACAGTGGAGGAAATGAATGAAATCTTCGATGCTGTAAGGAGTGACCCCCCTCGACTGAAATTGTAGTCTCATCATTAACCACAAGGAGAGTCAGTTTTGGAATGCCGAAAAAAGTAAAGAACTTAAACAGAAAGCTGAAAGATGCCTGCGATAAACGCCAAATTAAGGTGATAGATAATTCGAACTTAGATGCTGAATGTTTGAGTGCGAACATCTGAATCCGAGAGGTAACTTAATGTTAGCGAGAAACTTTTTAAATTTTATTAATGACTTATGAATGCTTGACGAATTAAATCATGACAAAGACCACCAAACCAGTGAAACAATAAGACCTGTGATGGCATCAAATTGGCGTAGGAATTATGCATAGTGAATTAAATAATACCTGTGAGACTCGGCACAGCTCCCCTCGAGTAATTGAGGTGACGGATGACTGGGTATTCGAAAGGGGATGGTTATTGCTTCTCTGAATGTTAATAGCTTACCCTTCCATAAAGATGAACTTTCGGCCTCTATAAATGATAAAGGGATTCACATTCTTGCACTTAACGAAACAAAACTTGATAAAAAAATACCTAAGCAACTTATGAATATAAAAAACTATCACATTGAACGGGAAGATCGGAAAAGCACGGGGGTGGGGTTGCAATTTACATCAGAGAAAGCATAGTCCATTCAAGACGGGATGATATTCCTTTAAACTGCTTAGAACTTGTGTTTATCGAAATTAAGCCATAACCAGGACACAAATCGACTTTTATAATGGGAGAGTATCGGTAAAAGTTTTGAAATCTGCACTATGCGTAACCCTGGCCCTTATTAAAAAATCGCTTCCCAGGGTACCAACCTATAACTTTCTGTGCGTCGTTTCAGCTATTAACCAAAAAATTGAACCTACGGTAACGCTATAGCGACGTTTTGAAAAAGGGTACTACAAACCCCACAGTCGTCAAATAACATCTTATTCCGCGTGCTGTGATTTCCAAGCAGCTGGAAGCATTCACAAAGAAAGGTTGTCAGAAATCATGGATGGCGGAGCTGTGCTAGTAAAACTAGTAGCAAACACGATGGCCGGGGTTGTTGTTAGATGAGCAGGCAAAGAAAGCTGTTACAGCAGTTAAGTTCATTAATAAATGCGATTTTCAAGCAGCCGTTTTCAAAACACATTTGAAATGAAACAGATAAGGAGAGCTGAAGGCGTGCGTTTTGCTCACAATACACATAGGCCAGACAGAAATCAAAAACATAAAGCTACGAACCAGAACCACCAGTTTCATTTTGTGTCCATTTGGAATTTTGGAACCATCGTGTTTCAACAGAAAACATATATGACTAAAATAATAAATTGCTATGCAGAATATTGCGATAAGTTCTATTTCATTTCGCCGACTTCTACCCTGATGGAAACACTGTAGCAAATTGGTTTTCCAGCCAAACGCGATGTAAAAGTAATTCGTTTTGATAAGACTGGACTGACAACAACTTAGCAGCATCAGATATATCTTAAAAAGCCAACTCTGAGCTTAATAGTCCATGTAGATTCTGAAAACATCTCTGCATTCTCTCACACATACATCATATGCGACTCAGTCAAGTCAAATGCAAAAGTATATTTCATCTCGACACTGATAATCCCCATTGTTTGCTTCCGCTCTCTGCCGCGGCTGATCACCCTCCCACAGCTTGACAACACTACCAAGACTGCCCCAATTCAGACCCCAATTACTTCCCGCAAATCGTTTAAAATTATGAAAAAAATTTTAAAATTTGTGAAAACACTTTAATATTAATGACTTGGGATGCGATTTTTGACTAATTAGTTATTTATTGAACTAGACGGAGTGGAGCAAACAGCTATGATACACTTCAATACAATGACTTGAAATGAGTCCTGGTTGTGACGTCACGTCTGTGCCAGTTGAAATGGCAAAGTTGACCACTTTGCGGGCTTGTAAAAACAATTCTACTGGATCAACTTTCATTCTGGAAACGGTTTTATGATCAGTTCGAATAGGTTTATCATGAAATGCAAAAAGGTCATGTTACTTTTTTTGATTGCAGTAGGCTTTTAAGGTATCTGGGACAATATAAGCTTTGGGGTGGATGGCGTCTCCAACTATTTTCTTAAAATAGCAATGCCAGTTCTCATCCCAGTGCTGGGTACTATATTTAATAGATCGATTTCAAAGGGCTTATTCCCAAACAACTGGAAAGTTGCTAGGGCCGCTCCAATCTATAAAGAGGGGCCTGCTGAAAACTGGTCAAACTACCGGCCTATATCCGTGCTCCTGGAGGTTTCACGTCTCTTTGAAAAGATAATATTCGAACAACTTTACGCCTTTTTAGACAGTAATAAGTTGTTCTACACACACCAGTCTGGCTTCAGAGCCCTGCACTCAGTTTTGACTTGCTTATTAAAAAGTAGTAATGACTGGTACCATGATTTTGACAAAAGATTCCTTTGATCTGTAGTATTCATTGACTTCAAAAAAGCCTTTGATACTGTAGATCATGCTATTCTCATTCAAAAGCTTTGTCATTATGGAGTGCAGGGAAAGGAGCTGGACTGGTTTAAATCGTACTTGCAGGATCGTACGCAATGCTGTAAATTAAATGGACATACATCAAAAATAGCAAATGTTCACTGCGGTGTATCGTAAGGTTCAAGCCTTGGTCCACTTTTATTTTTGATATACATAAATGATTTGCCCTCTGCGTTAAAAAGCCCAAAAGTGACCATGTACGCTGATGATACAAGTATTTCGTACTCGTCGAAATCTATAGCTGAGACTCAGACCTTAAGAGGCTTCAAAGTTGGTTAGGAGGTAACAAACTCTCCCTCAACGTAGTCAAATATAAACGTATCTCCATATAAACGAGGACAACCTCTAATAAGTGGATCTACTAAGTATATTGGCGTTCAGATTGATTCAGAACTTAAGTGGAGAGAGCATATAACTTTTGCTATAGGTAAGATTTCTAGAGCAATGGGCATTCTTAAATATGCAAAAAAATATCTCCCACTAAACATAATAAAAAATATGTATACAAGTATAGTGAACCGCATTTCAGATACTGCTGCTCGGTGTGGGGTTGTTGCGGAGAAACCCTGCTTAATAAGCTGCAAAAGCTACAAAACTGAGCTGCACGAATCGTTACAAGCAGCCCTTATGATGCACAATCTCTTCCCTTGATTGGAAGTTTAGGGTGGTTGACGATAAAAGAAATGATCGAATTTGAAACTGCAATTACAGTTTACAAGTGCCTCCATGGTTTATCTCCTGAATATATGCGGTTATGTTTACTAAATTGTCCGTAAACAATTCACGGTATCTCTGTAATACCGACACTGATATCAGAATACCTCGCTTTGCAACCTCTTACGGGCAACATAGTTTCTGATATCGAGGTGTGACTGTGTGGAACAAATTAAGTAATGAATTGAAAAATGCCCCTTCACTGTTCACTTTCAAAAATTTGCTGAAACACTTTTTAAAAGAACAAAGGATTTGAAACGTCTTAAAGAGCATCAAACTTTTTTTTTGCCAGATTACTTTAATGTATATTAATTTTCAGTTTATTTTTCTTAATGTATAGTATTGATTAGTTTAGTTTTTTTTTCAGGCCACATTGTAAAGCAGTTTTTTTCTTAAACTGAATTGTATTTACCCTGGATAGATAAATGAAAATGAAAAAGAATGAATGAAAAATGAAAGGTTACTGCTTAAACTGGTGTTACTTGTTTTTTTCGTTTCCCGTATCATAAGAAACCCAGAATGAAGTTTCCAAAAAAATTCCACTTGAACCCCCCCTGGAGAAAATATAACTCTATGCCTATGTTGACATTTATGTATTTTCAAGGTTTGGCTTTGAGTAAAAGTAGTCAAGATTTTCAACAAATGGAGTCAAACAATTTAACGAAGGCAATGATCAGTCGATTTATATTGAAAATTTAAATGGTAATCGCTATGATGTTGTCCTGGATGTGTCTGACAGTAATTAGATTGAGATTAACATTGCTAATAATGAAAATGAAATGGGCAACATAATTGGATATGTCGCAAATGCATGCTTGAATAAGAGGTTATCGTTTTTTGGTTTAGAACCGGTAGATGTAAGAGGTGATGGCAATTGTTTTTTAGGGCAGTTTCACATCAATTTTTTTCAACAGATGAACATCATAATGCAATATGAGCAGCAAGAATAAGATATATGACTGAACGTCCAGAAAATTTCCTTGATAGTATCACTGATAGTTCTTCTTCTGAGTATATAAATAAAATGCCTATGACAGGAACTTGGTGGGATAACAGAATAGTGCAAGCAGTAGCAAATGCTTACAATTGCCAGATTCTTATTTCTAATTCTGCTGAAAATTTTCAAGAATGCACAATTATAAGTCGAATACAGTCAGAAGGAACACCAGCACAGATAAATTTGGGGCACTTAGATGAAATGCATTCTGTTTCTACACAAAGATTCAAAAAGAGAAAATCTAATTTTAATGAAGATTCTCCAAAAATTCAGAATAATAAGAAACAGAGAGAAAGTCTAGATTTTAAAGAAAAAGAAAGGCTTCGTAAGCAGAAACAGAGAGAAAATCCAAATTTTAAAGACAAGGGAAAGCTTCGTAAGCAGAAAGAGACAGAGAATCCAGATCTCAAAGAAAAAGAAAGGTTTCGTATACAGAAGATGAGAAAAAACCCTTTTGATAAAGAAAGAGAAAACCTGTCTAAGCAGAAACTCAGAGAAAATCCAGATTACAAAGAAAAAGAAAGGCTTGAAGGTATGAAGAAAATGCCAGAAAGTCCGGATTTTAAAGACAAAGATAAGCTCCGTGAGCAGAAACTGAGAGAAAATCCAGATTTTAAAGAAAAAGAGAATTTGTATAGAGGAATTCGGAAATCAGAAAAAATAAATGAAGATTTAGTTGGCAGTAAGGAAAATTTATTGAAAAGATTGGAATAATTTTTAAAGTCAAAATGTGATATAAAGAGGAATAACACACCAAAATCTTTATCGGTTATGAATAATACTGTATTATCTTTTCAGAGAAGCATTCAGATTGGCCCAGAATATATTTGCACTTGTGGTGATCAGCTATGGTACAGGTCTTCAGTTCTATACTTCATGTTGGATAGGTATACTTGTGATAAAGATATTATCACAGCGTGTATTCATGCAGTAAAAAGTGTCTCAAGCATTGAGTGGATTTGTCAAACCGTGAAAAATGCCAACTTGCTCAAGTGTAATATTGAAGAGGTTTCCTGACAAACCAGAATGCTTAAATTTAACTCCACTTGAAGAACGATTAATTTCACCCAGCATTCCGTTCATGCAAATAAGAGAAATTGCCCAGAGGTAACCAGCTCAGTATCAGTGGAAGTATTGTTAACCTACCTGCAAATGTAAATTCAACTGTTAGTAAGTTACCAAACTATTGTCTGAATCAGAAACTGTTCCTCTTAAATTCAAAAGGAAACTATCTTATAAACATTACTACATCTATGAAAATATACGCCCACATAGAGTCTTGATCGCAGCTGCTTATTTGTGTCAACATAGTCCTTTATTTAGAGCAGAAGGTATCATTAATATATGGTTTCATTAATATATGGTATAATGAAACCATATATTAATGATACCTTCTGTTAATATATATATTAACAGAAGGTATCATTAATATATGGTTTCATGATATACAATCAGACATGACAAATACAGAATGGCTAGAATTTTCCAAAATTGCCATTACTGAAGAAAGTCTCAACAGTTTAAACAATACTAAAAATACAAATTTCTGTGAGGAACCTTCAGATGATATTGATGATTATGATGACTGCACTGAAGAAGAAGGCAAACCAACAGGTGTCAGTGATACTCTTTTGCAAGAATCAGATGTAACAGAAACTGTTGATTCTATTATAAATGTTGCACCGGGTGAAGGAAGTAACCCATTAGGGATATTCTTAGATAAGAACTCAGGATATTTATATTTTCCAACAATTTACTGTGGTATCCCTAGATCTAAAGAATTCACCCAGCAAGTACAGTACAGTACTATTTGCAAATGGGAACTTGGAAACAATGATCATAGAGTCGTAAGCTCAATTCCAAACATATTTTTCAAATTAAAGAAGTTGCAAATAAAAAGAATCAGAACACAGCTCAATCATTTCAATAATTTTCATTCGTGAACGGATTCTCTCTTTATTTGCTGCAGTGACCGTATACCACTCATTTTCACTGTTTACGATCAGCGAAAACTCCTTGTGTACAAGGCCCAACAGCAAGTTGTGCATTGGGTCAACTGCGCACATTGTAGCTAAGTCTAGGTATGGCAGACGCAGAAGCTCTGAGCAGCGAACCCCATTCCTTTTTGCAATTTCATTGGCTTGTGATTTGTTCTTGGCATTCTTATACTCTTCAGCATGCTGTCTAACCTCGTTATTAGTTCTCATATTGAACACAAAATTGTTCGTCAAATAACTCATTTTACCAGCAGCACTCGAATTGTCTCTTTCTGCCTGAAAATTGCACATGCTGCATCCCTTGTTGGCCTTGTGGGAAAGGAACTGTGTTACTTTTCTCATTGCAGGAATATTGCATGAGATGCAAAGCAATATTGCTTTGACATTTATTGTTTCTTTGGTTTCTTTGACATAAATGTCAACTCCATTGTACAACAGCAGTAGGTCATCCACTATTGGTCTTAAATATGTGTTTATATCGACTGATGGTTCACGTGGTCCTGGAATTATACCCACCAAGTTCACCCATCTTTTTAAATTCCTCTTGTCTCTGGGGATATTTAGAACGGTCAAAAATATTGTTCCAACACTATGCTGCCCACGCTTGAAGGCTTTTACCCAATCCACATGAAGCAAGAATGCTATTGTACTCTTCTTTTCAAGCAATGGTGTTTTGTTGCATGGATCTTTTTGAAAATGCTTCCACACTTTCCCGTTGCAGATATCATCCAAGTTGTCATCACTGGTATAATTTGTGTGTGTGTCCTGGATGAAGTTGCGGAATTTTTTGGCTTGGAACATTTCCTCCAACCATTTACTGGGTGGTTTAAATAAGTAAATCTTATAAGGTAGAAGCACTGTTCTTTCATTAGACAAAACTTTCACGTACAAAAGATTTTCTTGGCATGTTTTCTTGAACCATTTGCATGAGCATTTCTTTGAGATTTTTAATCCATCTTTAGTGTCGAAAGATTCGCTGAAGTTGTATACAGCATGGCATGTTTCACTTGGACAAACAACGAGCGCATATCTTTCATCGATTTTCTCTTGACTGAAGTAGGCATTCAATTTGTGCCATGATGCTGGAAGCACTGAAAGAAGTTGAGGTGCAACTAATCAACACTTGCGAACAAAATCAACACTGAGGTTACTGCTTCCTTTGTTAGGTTACATTTTGCTTGGATCCACAAGAGCATTCTTGCAAGCCATGTTGCTATGAGAACATTTTCATTGGTGTCTTCATAGTGTGTCTCTTGTCTCTCATCCATTTCAAGGACACATACGCTTTGAGCAGTTTCTTCCAAATCTATGAAATTTTTAATGATTCCTGTTTAATTGTTGTAAAGCTTGTTGTTGTTGTAGTTAAAGAGAACGGATTTACGTAAACGATCACATGGTTTATTGTATTTGACGGTAAACGTATTGCGAAGCGAATTCAATAGATTAAGATTGGACAAGATAGGAAACAGACAGACACTCACGAATAGAGGTAGAGTAGCGAATGTATGACTAAGCAGTTGGTTTAGCTGGAGATATAATGTTCTGTATATATTGATGAATAAATAGTAAAAGGCTTTAGTGTTATTTCTCCTGTTCCAAACCCTGAATACGACATTAATTGCTGGAGAAAAAAGTTATGTACTTTAACTTCTTCATCTCTAAATCGGTACAACGCTTACCCTGGTCTGTGTATTCACATTCCTCATGCAAATAATAGCCTTAATCTTCACTGTCCTCAATTTCCTGTGCCGTTCGTGCCTCTGGAACTAGAATAGTAAAATTTACAGTATTGGCAAACAAAGCAAATCAGCCAGACCGAACTCATCGAATTCAAAGTCATTGAATCGAATCGTCATCGAAGTAAGTGCACTCCATGAAAGGTTTCGGCTATATGAAATACATTTATGACAATCAGTAAATATTAATTTACCATTCTTCTCTGCTCCCTCCACTTCTTCCATTTCGCTTGGACCCAAAGAGCCATATTCACCGTAGACTCGCATGTGAAATCTCAAATGTTTTTTCTGCATTTGCTTCATTCCCTTGCAAACTCGGCAAAAACAGGTTTCTAGGTTCATTTCCGTGGCCATTTCGAGCAGAACAATACAATAAAGATAAGATAACAGATACCAGGTATGGATGCAGAAATAAACACACTTCGAGAATTGCTGTGACAAGTGATTGAAATAAAAACATCTGATGATCAGTTCAGCAAACAGAACAACAACTATCAGCCAATTCTCTCGGCCAAGCCGAGATTAGGCGCTTGATGGCTCAGGGGGTTAATTTCCGAATTTAGGGTGTTCATCCAATCACACCTTTCCGATGTGACACTGACGTTTATGCGCATGACGTAATGCGAAATTAAAAAAACAAAGCTTTGCGAGACTTGACGAAAAACAAGTTGTTAGAATCCGGCTTGCCATTGACTTAGCGTATTTTTCATTTTTTCATACTCCCTTTTGTTCAAATCTGCAAACGGGAAATCTGTGAAAGGGCGACGGCGAATCTGTAAAGGTATGGTGGTTACATGTTATTTTCACAAAACGTGCTCGTTCAGTTTGACAGCTGTGTTTTTAGCTTTCTGCCAACTTTTATGAACTGAAAAGTAAAACATTGTGAAGCAACAATGATTAGCCAATATTTTGGCTAACCAGTTTGCAAATTTGATTGCCTGTCATTCCTTTTTATTCTGTTTGTTAATAACAGAGCGGCGTAACCAATGGTTTCGTGGCTATTTCTACGGATCAAGCTATTTAGGTTTCTTGCGCAGACTCTGGAGTTTTGCTGAGAACTGTTTAAAGTCTGCCTGCAGGTGACAGGTCAAGTATTATGTTCAAAATAGACGCACCATGACTAAGTCAGGTCTAATTTCACATATTGTTTTAACGTGGAAAAACAACTGTGATTGGTTGATTTTCGATTTTGATATCTCTGAGCGGCACGCCTTATCGCATGCGCATTGGGGGAATGGATAGAACGCGATGAGTTTCAAATTGTATTTTTTTACAACAATCCGGTCCAGAAAACCGTTTAGTTAAGCTAACTGAACTGGTGATAATACGTGTCAAGCAAGTGATAGTATACAGCAACATGGAAAAATTACAGAAAAGACTAGTGGAATTAGAAAAAGAAAACAGGATGCTGCAAGAAGTGCAGAGGGTAAAAGTTGGAGAGAACAGATTTCCATCGGTAAGCGTTGACTATTTGTATTGCTTTAACAGTCAAATACAAAAGCACAAAGCAATATCGTAATTGTGGCACGCAATTGAAAGGCGAGTTTTACATAACAATTAGCTATCGCCACTTGCCAGTCTGTTACCGTTGCAACAAAAATTTATTATTAAAATTGAATGTAACCTTAATGTCATAATGTATTTATTTCAGAAATTCATCAAAAGTGTGTTCCACGCAAAGAGCCAAATGACTGATGAGCTAATTGAAAGCCGTTGCTGGTTGCAGCTGGACTCCCAGACAAAGACGGAATTAATGGTGGGCCTGCACCATGAATTGAAGGCAAATGGCTGGCCAGTCACCACCGAAAGTATCATGTACGGTAGGTTAAGAAAGTACTACAACAACAGAAGAAAAGTCATAAATGTGAGGGAAATAGCGGAGACCCGTAGAAAATACAGGAAAAGTAGGAAGCTTCACCTAACCAACTTTGCAAGTATGAACATTATGAATGGAATGTGAAACTATTGAAATAAATGCAAGAGGCAGCCTACATCCTAACATGTCCTATTTTCTTTAGAAAATTCGGAGTGCTCCCATTGAGGTAGCTGTGAAAAGTGGGAAATTAAATCCCATGAACCAGGAAGAGCTGAAAACATTTAAAACCAAGGTACTCCTGAAGAAAATATGTGAGATCGAGTCCCCACCTTGCAGTGATGACGAGGAAGGCCAAGAACAAGAACAAAGAAAAAAACTTGCTGGGCTGAGGGTTGGCCGCCAAAAGAAAGAAAGGGTGTTTGCAATGTTTAGAAACATGGTAAATTCGGTTGAAACAAGGCCAACTACAGAGCATGGTAGCACCTTTTCATTCAATCGTTTTGGGATGTCAGCATCTACACCACGGAAATCGTCGAGTGAAATGCAGAGGGTGTGTCCGATGACTACCAAAACTTTGCACAGAGATTGGTTTGCAGTCCCCCATTACGCCCAATTTTCGTGGGAAGCCATGCCAGCAATTCCGTTTGATGAAGTAAGTCTCTTTGTTACTCTGAAATCCAGCAAGAGGTGACAAATCTGAGATGAAACAAACCTGATTAATATATTGACGTCTGTCACATCGGTGTTCTCTTTGGCACTTTCATATCCGAGAAATCATATCTATTTAATCACATTTACTCCATTTCCCAACGCGGGTTTTTTATATTTTATAGTGCAATTTATATTTTATTATATTATATTTTTATATTTTCTAGTGCAATTTCTATGGAAAACCTTTATATAGGTTACAGCATTTTCTTTCATTAGATAAAGACAGGCCTGCAAGCTGACTCGTTTGCAGCAGAGTTCGGCTCTTGCAAAGGATCGCCATTTGTTTTCCGTGTTTCCTGGAATGCCTCTAGGAAAGAAGGTAATATAGCATAGCATAGTGCAAAGATTATGTTGTTATTTAAACTACAAATGCCATATTATATCATTATTATGACATTTCTTGCAGGTAATTGAACATCTACTGTGCAGCTTGGCTATTTATCTCAACAGAGCTGAGGTGTGTCACAATACAATACAATGACTTATGAATTAATGTTTTCTGCTTAGATTTTGCCTTTATCTGCCAAAAGTGATTCATCATGTTTCAATGAACTTTCAGGGTCGGAGTTTTATAACAATTTTAAAGCCTATTGATATTAATAACATTGATGATCTGGCAGAAGAAAATTGCTACGAAGAGCGTACAGAGGTGATTGTTTGGATTTCCTCAATGCATTTTGCATATATAATAGGGTTACTATGTAAGTCGATTTTCACTCTCGTCTGGAGCTGGTCTCGTCTGGAGCTCATCATGCTCGAAACGAAAATGAGGCCAGATCCTATTATGAAATTTTTGGGCTTGAGAGGCAAATCCCAATCAGAAAACTTAATTCAGCTAACTTAAATAATAAAATTACGAACATTATCGTCAATTTTTAAATTTTATAATTTTATAATCTTCAAAAAGAGCTGATGGCAGGGCAGGCAACAAAATATATTTTTATTATGTTTTATTCCCAAATCCCAATCCTTTTACTTTTCAGAAGGAACAACATTTTTGGATTTTGCCCGTTGGCAGGCTTGTGAAAAATGGCTTGGAGAGGCTGATTTATTGGTCAATATCGGTATGCTGTATAGATATATTTTTACATCTATAGTGATTTTCATAAATCGTATTGAAAAGTTCATGAATTTTGAGAACTATTGATTAAAAGTGTAAGATGCTATTTCCAGAACAAAGACACGACATGAACATGTTGTTCATATCATTAGGTATATGGTCCATCCTCGAATTTTGTTCCTATGATGTCATTATGGCATGAATATGTTAACAACATGTTTATTGTTGGTGATTTTTCTGCAGATTGCTTTCCTTCTTTACCCTTAGATATGTTTCTCAAATGGCACGAAAAATATCATGGTGCATGTCGATTCGATGGGGGAGGAGTGTCACAGCACAGTGTCAAAGGTCATGCGCAATATGAAGAAACTTATAAACAATAACAAGCAATGGTGTTGCAGAACACAAGAACACCATGAGTCCATATCTAAGGTATACATGTATGTTAAAAAATATATCTGAATTGTATCATCACCTTGTGAAGATTTCAAATATATATATACATATATTCACAACACATTATAAAATTTTGTAGCAAAAGCTGGTGAAATCAGAAATAGCTGCAGAGTCAGCAATATGGATATTTTTGGTATGTAGCAGGCATTGATTATGAGAACAGTTAAAGCATTCATTGTATTCTGTTTTGCTATAGCTCTCCAAATCAACTGAACATATTATAATTTGTATATATCATTTGTACTTATCTCATATTTTTATATACACATGTATTTTCTAGAATGCCATGCAAATGCTATCGAATTCACATTTTCCTGACATTGTAAGTCTTAAATTTGCTTGATACATGTTAACAAAAACCAGATGGGAGAAAGATACTTAATGCACATGTTTTTTTCTAGATCGATTTGGTAGATGTACGTTTGTGGATCTTAAATGTTATTTTGAAGAACAATGTGTTTTTTAAACTCTCCCTCACACTTTCTTATATTTTCTTAATTACCCCTGGCATATGAATGATGGAAATAGGAATATATTTATTTGTACATCTCCTGATGAGTGGGAAACCACGAAACAGGCTTGTCGAGATGAAGAGTCTAGTCTTTTGAATCTTTCTTCTTCGTGCATATGTAGGTATGTAGGTATGTATGTATGTATGTATGTAAGTATGTATATACTAGGGGTCTTCACTCGCTTCGCTCGTTCGCCCCAGCCCGTCAAGTAAAAAAAGCTTAATCTGGTTGGCGCGCTTCGCGCGCTGTATTCGCTCCCGCTCATGCCCATACATACATACATACATACATACATAAATACATACATACATACATACATACATACCTACATACATACATACATACATACACACATACATACATACATACATACTACATACATACCCTACAATACATACCCTACAATACATACCCTACAATACATACCCTACAATACATACCCCACAATACATACCCTACAATACATACCCTACAATACATACCCTACATACATACCCTACAATACATATCCTACAATACATACCCTACAATACATACCCTACATACATACCCTACAATACATACCCTAAAATACATACCCTAAAATACATACCCTACATACATACCCTACAATACATACCCCAGAATACATACCCTACAATACATACCCTACAATACAAACCCTACAATACATACCCTACAATACATACCCTACAATACATACCCTACAATACAAACCCTACAATACATACCCTACAATACATACCCTACTATATATACCCTACAATACATACCCTACAATACATACCCTACATAACATACCCTACAATAAATACAATACAACACATTCCCTACAATACATACCCTACAATACATACCCTACAATACAAACCCTACAATACATATTACGACGCAACATTTCTAAAGAAAGTAGAGGTGGGAGGTCGAATCTTCCCCCCTGCCAAGCGACCGCCCCGCGTCCACGCTGCCCCCCTGAAAGCTGTTTCTGAAAGTTGATAGCTTCAGTGTGAAGCTTGAAAAAAAAGGTGCTTTCAAAAATTTAATCCATCCTGGAAAATTTAAACTCAATCTGTAATAAAAATTATATCAAACTGTAGCTAAGGAAACAGCGAACACGTTGCAAGTAGTCTTATTTCTTAAATAAGTAGTACTGAATTCTTAGAGACCATTTGGTGGAAGTGGTTTGAATGAAATTTCGGAGCCGTGCAAAAAGCAAAACCTTTGAACACACTTTAGCAAGTAAAAATAGTATTTACCGTGGCAAATAGTGACCCAGTTGAACTCAAAAAACACCAACATGAAGGTAATATGTTGGGGAACAATTATCGAAAGTGTTTGGGTAAAAAATAATCAATTGTGGCAGGCTGAAATTGAATTTTCGCAAATGCAAAAACAACGCGTGTTGCGTGAACAATGGCTCCTTCCCGAGTGAAAAGCAACTTTGTTAGAAATCGTAAAAAACAAAAAAAAAACAAAAAAAACAACACATTATTTTAGTTGTGTTATCAGACAACACTTGTCAAAAATTTAAATGGGGAAAATCGTGCAAATAGGGCCGGAAAAATTCAAAACTTTGACCATGGCCTAAACGTTGTTAGCATGCCAAAGCAACAATGGCGGTCGCCTACTACAAAACACACAACTATTTTATTCAAAAAACAAAACAAAGCTATCACCTGTGTTCTCTATTGTTTCCTGCAACTCTCCAGGGGTCTTTCAAACAATTAAGAGCTCTTTACAAAGATAATTCAGCTGGTAAAACACTTTGAAAGGCGCCCACCTCACTTTTTGTGTACAAAACAAAAACACGCGTCTTCCCCAAAAGTACCTGCTGTTCAACCCGAGGGCAAATTTGCATGATAACGAAATACGTGTGACAGTTCACGTGACGTCGCGAAAGAGCCAATCAAATTGCAGGAAAAGGCGAAACGGGTCACGTGAAGAGCGAACACTCTGTTCGAAAGTGGAGTTCGTGACGCGAATTTGGAAGTTTCGCCAGCGTAAACCGTCGTTTTTTCGTGATAGCACAATTAGTGGAGTAATTGATAGAATAACTCAAAAATTCTTTTAAAATAGGCTTCCAAAAATAGATAACTTTTGCCTACTCCAGAAACGGAGCCTTTCCATGCAAGTGCCAACCTTGTGCGCCCCCATTCAAAAAAGCCTTATTGATCACCGATTCGCCGTTTCGGCCCATTGTTTTGGGGCGTTCGACCTATTGTGTCGGGTCGAATCTATTGTTTTTGGCAGAGTTTTGCCACCGTCACGTGACATCACAGAATATATATATTAGACTAGCCGGGGGCACTCGCTACGCTCGCTTCTCGGAGCCCGTCAAGTACAAAAAGTTTAATGTGGTTGGCGCGCTTCGCGCGCTGCATTCGCTCCCGCTCATGCCCATACATACATACATACATACATACATGCATACATACATACATACATACATACATACATACATACATACATACATACATAAAAACAGACATAACATACATACATACATACATACCTACATACATACATGGGCCGGGTTCTGTCGCTTTGCTCCCTCCCCGGAGCCCGTCAAGTAAACAAAGCTTAATCTGGTTGGCACGCTTCGCGCGCTGCATTCGCTCCCGCTCATGCCCATACATACATACATACATACATACATGCATACATACATACATACATACATACATACATACATACATACATACATAAAAACAGACATAACATACATACATACATACATACCTACATACATACATGGGCCGGGTTCTGTCGCTTTGCTCCCTCCCCGGAGCCCGTCAAGTAAACAAAGCTTAATCTGGTTGGCACGCTTCGCGCGCTGCATTCGCTGCCGCTCATGCCCATACATACATACATACATACATACATACATACATACATACATACATACATACATACATACATACATACATACCTACATACATACATGGGCCGGGTTCGGTCGCTTCGCTCCCTCCCCGGAGCTCGTCAAGTAAACAAAGCTCAATCTGGTTGGCGCGCTTCGCGCGCTGCATTAGCTACCGCTCATGCCCGTACATACCCTACAATACATACATACCTACATACATACACACATACATACATACATACCTACATACATACCTACATACATACATACATACATACATGCATACATACATACATACATACATACATACAAACATACATACATGAGCCGGGTTCGGTCGCTTCGCTCCCTCCCCGGAGCCCGTCGAGTAAACGAAGCTTAATCTGGTTGGCGCGCTTCGCGCGCTGCATTCGCTTCCGCTCATGCCCATACATACATACATACATACATACATACATACATACATACATACATACATACATACATACATACATACCCTACGATACATACCCTATGATACATACCCTACAATACAAATTCTACGATACATACCCTACGATACATACCCTACGATACATACCCTACAATACATACCATACAATACATACCCTACAATACATACCCTACAATACATACCCTACAATACAAACCCTACAATACATACCCTACAATACATACCCTACAATAAATACCCTACAATACATACCCTACAATAAATACCCTACAATACATACCCTACATACATACCCTACAATACATACCCTACAATACATACCCTACATAACATACCCTACAATACATACCCTACAATACATACCCTAAAATACATACCCTACAACACATACCCTACAATACATACCTTACAATATATACCCTACAATACATACCCTACAATACATACCTTACATTACATACCCTACAATACATACCCTACAATACATACCCTACAATACATACCCTACAATACATACCCTACCATATTTCCCCCTGGCAAGCGACCACCCAGCGCCCCCCCCCTGCCGCCCCCCTAAAAGCCGTTTCTTCTGAAAGTGAAAAAACGAATTCATCAACGTACTTTAAAAACACTAAAACTTTCAAATTAAATTAACGTGGCGAATTTTCGTCCTACAGAACCCACGAAAATATCAAAATGAAGCTAATAGCTTGGCGAACATTTATCGAAAGTATTTGGGTGAAAAAAACAAAGTTTTGGCAGGCTAAAAAATAATTTTCGCAAATGCAAAACACACGCGTGTTGCTTGAAAATTTCGTGTTTTCCAGCAAAACCCAAACTCGGCCAAAACTGTCCAAAATCAGAGAAAAATCGACAAAAGAAAAAAAACAAAGCCATATAACTTTAGTTCTTGGGTAAATAAACAGTTATCGAAAATTTAAATGGAGAAAATCGGCCCAGAACGACCCGAGAAAATCAAAATTGTCTTCGTGTTTTGGTTAGGCCCTCGAGCCGAAAGAAAAACGTGAGTTGAAACAAAACAAAACTCGTGCTATTTTTAGCCAAAAACAATTGAATAAAGCAAATACCTTGAAATAATTGTTCACCAATTCTCTCCACAGGTCTGGAGAACAATTAACAGGTCTTTACAATTGATTTCCGGCACGTATTCACGTTTAAACCCGAGCAACTTGCCGCCCGTTCAACCGAAAAAACACGTGCTTCTCCCTGCTCGTTTGCATCTCATTAACTCCGTCCTCGGAGCTTTCTAGAGGGTCGGAACACAAAATGGGTCATAACTCTCGAACCGCTGGGGTTAGAAATTAGCGGAAATCTTTACTGTGATCAGCGTAATGCAGCGATCATTTTGATACCAATTTGCACCCTTATTGACCACCCACAAAAAAGCCTTTGTGTTCACAACGAAATTCCTTTGATCCCATTGTTCGGTCGAACGTCGATTGTCCACCAAACAATAGCTCATTGTTTAGAGTCGGCGGGTCACGTGTCGACGTAGATTATATAATAGAGACTAGCCGGGGGCACTCGCTACGCTCGCTTCCCGGAGCCCCTTAAGGTAAAAAGGTTTAATGTGGTTGGCGCTGTGGGAAATGTCACCCCGTACACCGACTCAGAAAATCACAATATTGGTTTTTCCAATCTTTATTTATAAAAATTAAACATTATCAATTGAGCTACTTTAGTAAAGCCGAGTAACATTTGCAGTATAATACGTGTCCTCTGTTCTGTTTATCAAAATCATCTCATCTGCCCATCCCTTACGCAACGTGCGTGAATAAACGTTTCTAACAAAAGAATTAAAACAATAGGATTAACAATGATAGTTCAAAGTTCATATCAAAGTTCGTCTCCAGTTCTCCACACACTCCCCCTATTAAAGTGCTAAATGCCAGCTTTAATACTAGTCCTGTTCTTCTTCATCGTTGAATGCCAAACCCACAATCTTATCGTTTGCGTACGTCTTCGCTCTTCTGGATGGTCTCGCTTCCTTTGGCTCCGAAGAGCCTTTTTTTTCGCTATCTCCTGTTTTGTTTTGGTCGAGCTCCGTTGGATGTATTTCTAGATCCTTTACCATTTGGATAGGTCGTTCGCAAATGTAACCGTTGACGTTCTTGATTTTGAATCCTCTAATCACATGATCCCGGCCTCTGACGATGTCAACGATTCTGCCGAGTGTCCATTTTGGTTTAATGGCCACATTGTCCGCCATTAACACGACTGATCCGACAGTCGGTAATGCTTGGTCAGTACCACTTATTCTACGATGCCTTTCTTCCAATGCTCTAAGGTATTCCGACAACCATCGCTTTCGTAGCTGTTCTCGGCATGTCTTCAAATATTTGACGCGTTTCGTGACCTCACCAAAGTCATTGATTTTGTCCAAGTCTTCTTCTAGGAAACGTGCAGGTGTCCCACGCAATAAGATGTTAGGCGTCAAAACGGGTCGATCGAATTCCTCACCAATATAGCAAAGAGGACGGTTATTCATGAAGCACTCTACGTCCAATAATGTATCTTCGAGTTCGTTATAGTTCAAGAGTGCGCGACCAACTGATTTCGATAGGCTTGTTTTCATAATCCCAACAAGTCTCTCAAAGAAACCTCCCCACCATGGGGCCCTTGATAAATTGAATTTCCATTCTATCTGATGTGAATTGAGGTAGTTGAACAACTGTTCGTCCGTTTGTAGTGTACGTATCCACTTTGACGTCGATTGAAATGTTTTGGCATTGTCACTCACAATTAGATTTGGAGTTCCTCGTCGAGCCACAAATTCTTTCAGGACGTGTTGAAACTCTTCGGCTGTTTGGTCCTTACAAAGCTTTAAATGTACAGCACGTGTTGCTGCACAAGTAAAGATTGCTGTGTATGCTTTTCGTGTTTCCTTACGCTCTGTCTTGAACATAAAGGGTCCAGCAAAATCTACTCCTGTGGCTGCGAAGGGTTCAGTAAGTTCTGTTCGAAACGCGGGTAATATGGCCGTTGCTGGTGCCGACAGTGGCCTTTTTCGATATCTTTTGCAGTGTTCGCAACGATGAACAATCTTCTTGACCAAGTTTCGTAATCTCGGAATCCAGAAGCGTTGCCGAATCTTGCTCATTGTCGACTGTACTCCCCCGTGAAGAGTTTGCTTGTGGCAATGTTCGACGAGTCGCTCCACGAAGAACCCTTGTTTCGGCAGTAGAATAGGTTGATAGTCAACAATACGTCCGTTGACATGCCAAATTCCATCATCGTGTTCTTGTTTCATCAAATCACAATCGATTGAAACATTCTGCTGTGTAATTTTGATCCATGTATTTTCAGCTCTTCTGTATTCTGCTGAGTTCAAAGGTCCTTGCTCTTTTATTCCTCTGCACTTTGCGACGAATCGTAGAACATATGCTGTGATGCGCATCAATTTACTGTAGTTGTAACGACTAAGTAAACAGTTCATGAATTCTGTGACGTCAGCTTTATTTCCATCATCTTCCTTTGTTACCATGAGTTTGGTTCGTATTCTCTCAGTTTGTGCTTCTGCGTCTTCCACAACTTCAGGTTGATCTGGCCAGTCTTCCTGTCGCGCAAGCCACGAAGGTCCCTTGAACCAAAGATCTCCAAGCTGTGAAGGTTTGATTCCTCTGGTGCCCAAATCACTAGGGTTCTGTTTCGTTGGTACGTAATTCCAGCTACCTGTTGAAAGCTCCTTTATTTTGTTCACCCTGTTTCTGACAAACACCGACCAAGTCCCTTTATTTGCCATCCAGTATAAGACTGTAGTGCTGTCTGTCCAATAATAACAGGTGAATGTATCCAGCTCACTCAATGCTGCCATGACGTTCATTGATAGCTTAGCTAACATTTGAGCAGCGACAAGCTCCAGGCGTGGTATGCTTGTATCCGTTGGTGATACTCTTGATTTCGCTACAAGGAGGTTCTGTAATGTAGGTTCTCCCTGCCTGTACTCTACTACGTAGATAGTTGCACAAACTGCCTCTTTACTTGCATCCGAAAAGCCGTGTAGCTCTATCTTGTGATTTCTTCTTGTTATCACCGCTCGTGGTACCCGGATCGGTTGGTCAATAGTTGATGATCGTATCCAAGCCTTCCATTTGTCTGCAATATTCTTCGGTACCTCCTCGTCCCATCTCAATTTCAGCTTACACACTTGACTGAATAATAACTTTGCCACTATGACTATGGGAGATGCCCAACCGAGTATATCGTATACAGAGTTAATAGTTGATACCATCCCGCGTTTTGTAAGTTGTTTGTAGGATTGGAAACATTCATCAAGTTTTATCTCCAGCTGGTCGTTTCGTTTGTCCCATTGTATACCAAGAATTTTTGTTTTTCGGTTTTGCTCGTTAGTAATAGATTGTTTATCTGTACCTTCGCCTGCTTCCAATCGTTGTGAATTTGAGTGCCATTTGTGCAACCTGAATCCTCCCTTTGCTAGGATTTCGGTTGCTTCACTTTTGAACACCTCTGCGTCTTTTTCTTCAACTCCTCCTCCCTGTATGTCGTCAACGTAGGTGTCTGCTAACAGTGCTGCAGTAGTAGTTGGATAGTCATCACGATACTTCTCCAGATGCTTTTGTAACGTTGCTCCAAGAATGTACGGACTCGATGTAGCACCAAATATCACCCGTGTAAATCGGTATTCTTGAATATTCCTCTCTGGTAAGTTGTCGTACCATAGAATTCTCTGCGCATCACGGTCCCTTGGGTCGACTCTAATTTGTAGAAACGCCTTTTGAACATCTCCAGTTATAACGAAGCGACGAAATCTGTTTCGCAATATGATATCAAAGAGTTTCGGCTGTAATGATGGTCCTGTCTCTAGGCACTCGTTCAACGAAGGCTCCTTCGCAGTGGGGGTTGCTGAACAGTCATAGACGATACGTAGCTTCGTTGATTCTGCTGCCTCTCTGATGACCGGCTGATGTGGAACGTAGTGAACAGTTTCTCCTGTTGGTTCGCTCGGTACTGTTTCCAGAATCCCATTTGCAATTTGTTCTTGCATGATGTTGTCGTAGTCTTGCAGCTTGTTCATTTTTTCAAGTTTCTTTGTGACGAAATTTAATCGCGCTCTGGTCTGTTGTTTGTTTTCTGGAAGAGGTGCACAATCTTGTTTCCATGGCAACCGTGTTTCATAATAACCGTCCTTGTTGTTGTTGCTGCTGTACCGAATTTGATCCTTGAAGTTTTCATGGCTAAACTCGTTTTTGGTTTCCTGGTTTCCAGTAATTCCCAATACGTCTAATGAGCACAATTGTTCAAACTCTTCTTGTCCGGTGGTTAGCAAGAATTGTTTTTGCGTTGCATTGGTACAATTTTTACCACCAAGCAATGTCCAACCTAGTTTGGTAAATTCCGCAACCGGATCGGTTTCTGGCTGGGAACCAAATATCAATGGCTCACTGGTACGAATCTGTTGATAATCACCAACTCCCAAGATGATGTGTATCGGAACGTTTCTTCCTTTGTTGCTTTCTTCGGTAAAACTAAGCCGCCTTAGTCTAGGAAGCCGCTCCTTCAATGCTTTGATGTTTGGATTGGGTAGTGTTGTGAGCACGTCTTTCTCTGCATTTATGCATTCAATTTCAACCGAGAAACCATTGTCTATCTGCGATTGCAATGTCACTTTGTAAATCTCAACTATTTTCCTCACTGTTCCATACATTTGTTCTATGTTCCTGTGCTCGCGTCGGATAGGTTTCAAGTTCAGTTTTGTGATCACTTCTGTGCATATGTAGCTGCTGCTGGCTCCAGTGTCAATCATAATTCTCACCGGTTCTTTCTCTATTGTTGCTGTGATTGAAGGATGCAGTACTCCTGTTTCACCGTTTGTGTTGCTCATGCCTTTTTCTGTGTTGCTTTCCTGCGTCATTGTTGCGCTTGGTTGTTTGCTACAGATCGATGTGTGGTGTTTCTCGCCACAATTAAAACATCCACGTGACCTACACTGGCTCCCATGATGACCTGTAGCAGTGCAGTTGTAGCAAGCTTTCTTCTTTCGCAGAATTTCTTTCGGGCAGCCACATCAAGTACTTTGGTGCACTTTCCGCTACTATGTTCAGCACTGTCACAGTATGTACAGGCATATTTTTGTTTGTTGATCATCAGCTTGGTAATCTGACTCCCGGAAGCTGTGTTATCACGTCTTGGATAATGTCCTTTGTTTCCTTTGTATGGGTGATCTCGTTTTCCTCTCCGATTTTCAAAGGATTTCTGTTTGTATACTTTCTCAAGTTTTCAACTAAGTCTTCTAAATTCCAATCTTCCCAGTCGTCGTCGTTTTGCGTAATTAGCTCTCTTACTGGCCCAAGTTTGTCCGATATGCTGTAAACTGCTGACTGAGCCGTGTCCAGTTTTCCCATTGTTCTTAGCGTTCGTACCACTCTGGACAATTTATTGTAGAAGCTGTGTATGTTGTTCAGCTGATGAACATTATGGATGGGTTGCAAGCCTTCCAGTTCTTTTATCAAAGCTTTGTGTACTTTGATGTCCTTCCCATACTTTTCACATAATATGCGTTTGGCTTCTTCGTATCCGTTGTCCGTGTGTGGCAGTCCCAGAATATCTTCTCGTGGTTCTTCTCGCACAAGTTCCATCAAATAGTTAAATTTGCTTATTTCTGCGATGTTGGAATTATCGACTTCAACTGTGAACTGGTTCCAAAATCTGAGCCAGTCCATGTATTCCCCTCTGAAGGGGGTTATAGTGTATTTTTGTAGCTTCACTGCTGTGTTGGTAGGCCTAGTGTTCATGCTGCTTAATTGTGGAGTTCCTCTTTCGTCGAGTTCTGTTTGTAGCTGTAGTTTCCTCTCCAACCATCCTTGTTCGAGTTTCTGTTGTCGCAGCATGACTTCTTCCTGTGCCTTTAGTTTATCCAATTGTATGTTTGCAATATCCTCGTTTATTTTGATCTGTTTTTGTCGTTGTAATTCCGTTTCTCTGTTGCTCAAGAGTCTCAAAGAGTTCTTTAGTTGCTCTCTCACTTTACAAAATGCCTCAATTTGCTTGCGTTGTTCTTGTGTCCACGCCCTAATTTCCTCGATAGTTTTGTCATGTTCCAAGAGCTGATCCGTTGTTTCATCTCTTGCCTTTGTTAGTTTAGTTATAGACTCGTCGATCCGCTGTAACTGTAAGTTTATATCCTCCGTGTTTTCTGATTGTATCGTTTCAACGGCTTCTTCCAATTTGAGCTGTTCCAACAACAGCTTTCTTTTGAACTTTTGCTCGCAATCCATGTTTTGTAGGTTCAGGTTTCACTCAGAACTAGGCCTAAGCCTCCGTGTCCTGGCAGGGTCGCCACTAATCAGTGTGGGAAATGTCACCCCGTACACCGACTCAGAAAATCACAATATTGGTTTTTCCAATCTTTATTTATAAAAATTAAACATTATCAATTGAGCTACTTTAGTAAAGCCGAGTAACATTTGCAGTATAATACGTGTCCTCTGTTCTGTTTATCAAAATCATCTCATCTGCCCATCCCTTACGCAACGTGCGTGAATAAACGTTTCTAACAAAAGAATTAAAACAATAGGATTAACAATGATAGTTCAAAGTTCATATCAAAGTTCGTCTCCAGTTCTCCACAGCGCACTTCGTGCGCTGCATTCGCTAACGCTCATGCCCATACATACATACATATATACATACCTACATACCTACATACCTACATACCTACATACCTACATACCTACATACATACATACATACATACATACATACATACATACATACATACATACATACATACATACATGGGCCGGGTTCGGTCGCTTCGCTCCCTCCCCGGAGCCCGTCAAGTAAACAAAACTTAATCTGGTTGGCGCGCTTCGCGCGCTGCATTCGCTACCGCTCATGCCCCTACATACATACATACATACATACATACATGGGCCGGGTTCGGTCGCTTCTCTCCCTCCCCGGAGCCCGTCAAGTAAACAAAACTTAATCTGGTTGGCGCGCTTCGCGCGCTGCATTCGCTGCCGCTCATGCCCCTACATACATACATACATACATACATACATACCCTACAATACATACCCTACAATACATACCCTATAATACATACCTTACATTACATACCCTACAATACATACCCTACAATACATACCCTACAATACATACCCTACAATACATACCCTACAATACACACGACGCCACATTTCTAAAGAAAGTAAAGGTGGGAGGTCGAATCTTCCCCCCTGCCACGCGACCGCCCGGCGCCCACGCTGCCCCCCTGAAAGCCGCTTCCGAAAGTTGATAGCTTCAGTGTGAAGTCTGAAGAAAAAAGTTGCCTTCAAAAATTTAATCAATCCTGGAAAATTTAAACTCAATCTGTAATAAAAAATATATCAAACTGTAGGTAAGGAAACAGCGAATCCGATAAAAATATTCACTTTTCTTAACAGTGTTGTTTTGAAATTTAAGGGAGTATTTAGTGGAGCCCAACAACAAAGCCGTGAAAAAATTTATTCATCAGCCAACTTTAAAAACACAAAAATTCCCCTAACTTGGTCAAACTTTGTCAATTTTAACTCAAATTACACCAACAGGAAGCTGATACCTTGGCGAATAAGTATCGAAAGTAATTGGGTGCATTTGAAATGCTTTTCGCAATTTTAGTTGTACATTTTTGAAGTCCAAGACATGATTTTCTTGATCAAAAATAGCCGTGAAATCAAAACCCTGCAAAAAATAGCAATTGAAACACGATTCACCAACTTTCAAATTCAATTAGCATGACCAATTTTTGTCCTACACACCCCACGAAAATATCAACATGAAGCTAAGAGCTTGGCGAACATTTATCGAAAGTATTTGGGTGAAAAAAACAAAGTTTTGGGAGATTAAAAATTAATTTTCGCAAATGCAAAACCCACGCGTGTTGCGTGAAAATTTCGTGTTTTCCAGCAAAACCCAATCTCGGCTAAAAGTGTCCAAAAACAGAGGAAAATCAACAAAACAAAAAAAACAAAGCCATATAACTTTAGTTCTGGTGTAAATAAACAGTTATCGAAAGTTTAAATGGAGGAAATCGGCCCAGAACGACCCAAGAAAATCAAAATTGTCTTCGTGTTTTGGTTAGGCCCTCGAGCCGAAAGAAAAACGTGAGGTTAAACAAAACAAAACTCGTGCTATTTTCAGCAAAAAACAATGAAATAAAGTAAATACCTTGAAATAATTGTCCACACATTGTCTCAACAGGTCCTGAGAACAATTGACACGTCTTTACAAATGATTTCCGGCACGTATTCACGCTTAAACCCGAGCAACTTGCCGCCCGTTGAACTAAAAAAACACGTGCTTCTCCTTGCTCGTTTTGCATCTCATTAACTCCGTCCTCGGAACTTTCTAGAAAGTCGGAACACAAAATGGGCCATAACTCCCGAACCGCTGGGGTTAGAAATTAGCGGAAAGCTTTACTGTCATCAGCACAATGCAGCGATCATTTCTATACCCATTTGCACCCTTATTGACCCCCAGGAAAAAAGCCTTTTTGATCACAACGAAATTCCTTTGATCCCATTGTTTTTTCGAACGTCGATTGTTCAAAAGACAATGGGCATTGTTCACAGTCGGCGGGTCACGTGTGATCGTAGAATAGTATATATAGACTAGCCGGGGGCACTCGCTACGCTCGCTTCCCGGAGCCCCTCAAGTACAAAAAGTTTAATGTGGTTGGCGCGCCTCGCGCGCTGCATTTGCTCCCGCTCATGCCCATACATACATACATACATACATACCTACATACATGCATACATACATACATACATACATACATACATACATACATACATACATACATACATACATACATACCTACATACATACATACATACATACATACATACATACATACATACATACATACATACATGAGCCGGGTTCGGTCGCTTCGCTCCCTCCCCGGAGCCCGTCAAGTAAACAAAGCTTAATCTGGTTGGCGCGCTTCGCGCGCTGCATTCGCTGCCGCTCATGCCCATACATACATACATACATACATACATACATACCCTACAATACATACCCTACAATACATACCCTACAATACATACCCTACATAACATACCCTACTATACATACCCTACAATTCATACCCTACGATACATACCCTACAATACATACCCTACAATACATACCCTACAATACATACCCTACAATACATACCCTACAATACATACCCTACAATACATACCCTACAATACATACCCTACAATACATATCCTACATAACATACCCTACAATACATACCCTACATAACATACCCTACAATACATACCCTACATAACATACCCTACTATACATACCCTACAATACATACCCTACAATACATACCCTACAATACATACCCTACAATACATACCCTACAATACATACCCTACAATACATACCCTACAATAAATACCTTACAATACATACCCTACAAACATACCCTACAATACATTCCCTACAATACATACCCTACAATACATACCCTACAATACATACCTTACAATACATATCCTACAATAAATTTCCTACAATACATACCCTACCATAAATACCCTACCATACATACCCTAAAATACATACCCTACAATACATACCCTACAATACGTACCCTACAATACATACCCTACCATACTTCCCCCTGGCAAGCGACCACCCAGCGCCCACCCTGCCGCCCCCCTAAAAGCCGTTTCTTTTGAAAGTGTAAAAATGAATTCGTCAAGGTACTTTAAAAACACTAAAACTTTCAAATTAAATTAACGTGGCGAATTTTCGTCCTACAGAACCCACGAAAATATCAAAATGAAGCTAATAGCTTGGCGAACATTTATCGAAAGTATTTGGGTGAAAAAAAAACAAAGTTTTGGCAGGTTAAAAATTAATTTTCGCAAATGCAAAACACACACGTGTTGCTTGAAAATTTCGTGTTTTCCAGCAAAACCCAAACTCGGCCAAAACTGTCCAAAATCAGAGGAAAAACGACAAAACAAAAAAAACAACCCCAGATAACTTTAGTTCTCGTGTAAATAAACAGTTATCGAAAATTTAAATGGACAAAATCGGCCCAGAACGACCCAAGAAAATCAAAATTGTCTTCGTGTTTTCGTTAGGCCCTTGCCTCAACACAAAAAACGTGAGTTGAAACAAAACAAAACTCGCAAAAAACAATTGAATAAAAGGAAATACCTTGAAATAATTGTCCACACATTGTCTCCACAGGTCCTGAGAACAATTGACACGTCTTTACAATTGATTTCCGGCACGTATTCACGGTTAAACCCGAGCAACTTGCCGCCCGTTTCACTACGAAAACACCTGCTTCTCCCTGCTCGTTTTGCATCTCATTAACTCCGTCCTCGGAACTTTCTAGAAAGTCGGAACACAAAATGGGCCATAACTCCCGAACCGCTGGGGTTAGAAATTAGCCAAATAGTACACTGTCATCAGCACAATGCAGCGATCATTTCTATACCAATTTGCACCCTTATTTGCAGCCCAAAAAAAAGCCTTTATGGATACAACGAAATTCCTTTGATCCCATTGTTTGTTCGAACGTCGATTGTTCGAGAGACAATGGAGCATTGTTTGGCGGGTTGGGGTCACGTGTGACCGTAGATTAGTATATATAGATGTATGTATGGGCATGAGCGGGAGCGAATGCAGCGCCCGAAGTGCGCCAACCAGATTAAGCTTTTTCACTTGGCGGGCTCCAGGGAGGGAGCGAAGCGACCACGCCCGGCTAGTTTTCATTGAAAAGGGCAACTCTCTTTTTCAAAAGAATTCCAAAGGAGATCAGAATAAATAGCTATAACCAAAATATATTAGCAGCTTGGCAGGCAAATATGGACTATATTGTTTTAGACCCATATGCTTGTGCAGTTTATATTCTCTCTTACATTTCAAAAGGACAAAGGGGAATGAGTAAATTACTTGAAAAAGCCAGCAAAGATGCACGTGAGACACATGCCAAGAATATCCCAAAACAAATGAGACACATAGGAAACAAATTTCTTAATGGGGTAGAAATCAGTGGACAAGAAGTTATTTATTTAGTAATGCAAGTGCCACATAGAAGATCATCACGAGTTGTCCACTTCATAAACACAGCTCCACCAGATGAAAGATGTTATTTGTTGATGCTTGATGCTTTAAATGAACAACCAGATAATTCAACTGAGATAGAATCAGATAATGTGGGGAAGCATTATAAAAGGAGGCCTCATGAACTTGAAAACATATGCTTAGCTGACTTCGTTGCATGGTATGATATTTCAAAATCTTCAGGATTCAATGATGAAAGCAAAATTACTCACAATATTCTTAATGAGCCACTCGAAAAAGATTTATCAGAAAACTGTGATGATGATTTTACAGCTGAAAACGACATTGAAAGTTGTGCCAAAACTTATAAACTACCAGGTGGTCTTCAAATTGTAAAAGAACTAAGTCTAATGTGCTGTGTTCTGTGCGATATAGTAAAGAAAAGAATCCTGATGATTATTTTAGAGAACAACTGATGCTTCATTTACCATGGAGAAGTGAAGAGAAAAATTTCCTTGAAGATTCTCAGGCATTTGAGGAAAATTATGGAAAGAGGAAACATATTGTTGATAAAAACTCATGGCAATATGAGAAACACAGTAATACTTGGCAGCAGGTTGTTGAAAGCCTCGAATTTGAAAACACTTGTGAAAACTATGTTGTTGCACCCAATAGTCAGCATATTGAAGATCAAGATTCTGATGCAGGAACACACTGAATTTTTCTACCATGTGTTACACTTGGTCAAAACAAAAAAACTTCCAATGAGGTTATTTTTAAGGAGTGCGAAAAAGTTTTGTATTAAATACTCTATATGAAGCATTGAATAAAACCTTAATCAGGTACCAGGTGAAAATCCAGATGATATAAAAATAATAAAAGTAGTACCAACTGGAAAAGCTGCATTCAACATTGAATTACATTGAATTGAATTACAAGGCATTAGATTGTGACAAGCTAAATAAAATCCGAAGACAATACAGGCAATTGAAAATTGTTTTTATTGA
The DNA here is from genome assembly GCA_013076295.1 of Sanderia malayensis. NCBI lineage: Eukaryota > Metazoa > Cnidaria > Scyphozoa > Semaeostomeae > Pelagiidae > Sanderia > Sanderia malayensis. The sequence continues at coordinate 739,592 of RQOL01000139.1, forward strand.
TGAAATATCAATGGTTGGAAGTAAAATGTTAAATTTTTTGAATCAACGTTTACAGCAAATCACTGGCAAGAAAGCCCCATTCGGGGGATTAAGTGTGATGGCAGTTGGTGGCTTGTTTCAATTGCAACCAGTATTTGACAAATGGATTTTTGAAACATCTGCAGAGTATGGTGGATTAGCAACAAACATTTGGCAACAATATTTTCAGTTTTGTGAACTTCATACAATTATGAGGCAGAAATATGACAAAAGCTTTGCTGCGCTATTGAATCAATTAAGAGAAGATAACGACACAAAAGAAGATATAAATGTATTGAAAACCAGAACTGTCTCCGGTGACACGTTTTCATACTTAGGTCTGTGAAGCTATACACATCTATTTTTAACAAATGCAGCAGTTAATGCCTTTAACAATTCCACATTTCACTATGCAAAAGGAGAAAGGGCAACAATTCAAACAATTTATTTGGTCATAGGTGATTTAACAGATGACGTTAAGAAAAAAGTTGTGAAAAAGATTCCGGATGACCGAACAAAAACAATGGGCTTGCACAGTTCTTTGCCTGTACTTGTTGGTCAGAAATGTGACTTGACATCAAACATCAAAACATCTGACGGCCTTACTAACGGTGCTGAGTGTATTATTAAAAAAATTGATTACAGAATGGAAAACTCGAGCAGACCGAGCATTATTTGGGTAAAATTTCCATCTGACAGTGTTGAAAAGATCAACGATTGCAATACAGATCACTCAGATCACCAAAAATAGACGTTTCATGTACCCCTATATTTGAAGTAAGCAAACCATTTGTAATTGGAAAATCATGCCATTTTAAGTATGAGACGTCAGTTTCCATTGAGACAAGCAGCTGCCAAAACTATTCATTGATGTCAAGGTGATACTTTACAAAAATTAGTGGTTAATTTTTCATCAATGCCAACAGACCATATACACTATGTTGGCCTCAGTAGAGTTGTGAATATGAATGGTTTCTATATTGATACACTTAATGATCAAAAGATATCTGCCAGTGAGAAAGTTAAACATGAAATGATGCAGCTGAGGACATTTGGAAAATATCAACCATGTCTGACATTTTTGTATAATTTATCAACAAGTTTAAAAGTATATTTTCACAATGTCCGTTCATTCACACTTCACCAACAAGAAAAAACTCAAGACTTGAATGTAAAATCAGTAGACATGAACAATTTTTCAAGCAAGTATGATGATAAAGTTTTAATGATACCCAATTCCAGCTTGTACAGAAATGACAATAATGACCTTGGTGGTTGCAAGGCTATGTACGGAACTGCAGTATACACAAAACATGAAAGAAGTAAAGACACAACCCATTTCAATAAAAACAAAGACAGTGTTGAAATAGCTGTTACAATTTGCAATCAGCCAATTGAAAATTTGCATATTATTAGTTTTTACAGATCACCGACAAAGGTATCATTCAGTTCTCTGCTTAGTACAATGCAACTTATATGCAACATATTTAAAAGCTATTCAAAAATTATTTTGATGATTTTAATGTGAACCTTATTGAGGAATCAAAACAGAAGGCGATTTGGATTACAGAAATGGAGGAAATGGGATACTCTCAACTTTTACGGCAATCAACAACAGACTATGATTTATTATTAGATCATATTTATACTAATATACCAGACAGAGTGGTGCATTTTGGCATACTTGAATCATGTTTTTCTGATCATAAGCCCATTTATGCTTGTCTATGTTGAATTGAAAAGCATTTTTATGAGTACAATACTTCAGAGAAAAAGATTAAGTCAAAGGTTGATTTATTATACAACAATGGGCTCCCAAGTATTAAAAATAAGACATTTTGAAGTATATCTACATGTGTAGAGCTGGCTATATAGAACCACATTTCAGGGAAAGTTCAATTGAGAGGTCAGAAAATATTTTTTGCGTTGCAACCAAATAAGATATTTGTGAATAACTTTGGGAGTAATGCTCCAAAGAAGTTTCAGTTGAACATAGTTTAAAATGAGAAATATTTTGTGTAAAAGCAGTGATTTGTTGCAATATTTAAAGATTTGATCTAGAAGATAAGACTGACATTTTTTAAAATTTTAAAGATTTGATCAATTATTTATGTAAGCTGAAAGTGTTGGATTAAACATATTTGGCTGCTCAATGAGTTTAATCAAAGTTTTTCATCTCATAGATGCAAAATCTTTTTACAAAAAGACCGCAACAAGCAACACTTCCATTCTTGGGGAAGTGGAACCCTGCTGCCACTGCTTCTACTGCTTCTGCTGCTTCTGCTGGAAACTTCAACATCTGGTAAGTCTCAAATTTATTGCTGTTTTGATATTTTTATAAGCAAGCTCTTGTAAACTTCCCAAATAATTCCCCTCTTCGAAAAGCTTTTTGGTTTTACATTCTGTTCCTTATTCTGCCCCATTATTCCCTTTTGCCCCATTATTCCTGATCTAATTGACTCTAAAAATACCTCCCCTCTTTGATTTTTGCTGCTTCAATGCCAATTCAACTTTGTTTTTGCCCTGAAGTATTTGGCATGGTAGTTTTGGGGGTTAATGTAAAGGTATTTAAAGAAAAAATAAAAATAGAAATTATAATTTATTCAAGTTTACTAATTCATTTCATTTCTAGTTAATTTATCACTTAATCACTTAATATTTAATCTTGGATTACTTTTGGTTCTGCCATTATGGCTACTCCATGTTGTTCAGTTGGCATGACAACTTGGTTTGTGTGCAGCATAAATAGGTGTGTCATTTTCATTTTTGCCCTCTTGCCATCAATCAGTCAACATTTCACAAATACGCTATGGCTGCTCACTCTAAAGCAAACTCAATTTATGGTTTTATAAAGAAGAACTGATATTCATCAATTACCTTACTAGCTTTCACTTACCGCATTTTATATTGGCCAGCTGGTAAGCTTCTTTCAGTGGTTTTCTCTTTTGCTTTACATCTTGGACACACCTTAGGCTTAGGCCTAGGCTAGGTTTAGGACTTTAATTTGTTCACACAAAACATTTTCTCATTTATGTACTTAGTTTTCAAGCTTAGACTCAGATTCATCTTGGTAGACTTTATACTTAGAGCATTTTCATTTTGTATTTTGTTTGAGGTTATTCAATATTAATCAAATCGTACAAATACTTGTCAGACCAAATGCTATGCTTATGAGGTAACCCCACAGTCAAACAGAGAGTCAAGATTGTCAAACCGTTCAAATCAAAGGATCATTGATGTCATCAACCTCACACAGATCAACTCGGAACACAACCAAATTTGATTATAATCTGTTCAATTCGACTGGTGAACGAAACTCACACAAATCTTCACCTGAAGAATCTCCATGCAAGGAATTCTCGCGCGAAGAACCTCCTACATCAATCGACTATAGTGATTTATCATCAACAACTATGCCTTCGAAATCTGAAATAGAAGCAACCTTACTCATTCAGGAGATTGATGATCTGATCCATGAGAATCCCATCTCAACAGACACAATTGCAGATGTTGATGCAACTGTCACCAGGCTTTCAGAGCTACGCTCATCACTTATAAGTCACAACTTATTGTTTAAAGCCGAAAACCTCAACAAAGAATTGATTGATCAAATCTCCTGAACATCAAAGATTACATCAAAGGTTGGAAAACTGCAAAATCAAGATTTTGATACAACAAGTCATGCAAACCAACAACGCGGAAGCTCGAAAGGAGAAATCCATGCTATTCACCATCACTGACGTAAGGCATTCCCTTATTGAATTCATCAACTATTTCAAGCAACCAATCGACAAGCTGACCGATGCTGAATTGATCCAGGTCAAAACAGACATGATGTATAAAGTTGACGCAGTCAAAAACATCGCTATGAAATATGAACTCATCTTGCAAACTCGATTCACCAATGAAGAACCAATAAAGCATATCAGAATCATCTGTGAATACTATGAACACATGACTCAATTACGAACTGATGTTACTACAAATCTTGAGTCACTTTTACATGCAAGTGATGTGTACAAACAGAAACTCTTTGCTGAATCAAAAGTTAACATCAATTTGGAAAATTTTCTGGTTCAGACTCAGCAACAGACTTCTACACGTTCAAGGATAACTTCAACAAACTTCATGAACTTTCAACACCAAAACACCTGCTTCCAGAGTTATTGAAGAATAACTTCCTCAAAGGACCAGCACTCAGCATGGTGAAGAGTTTGACAGATATTGATGAAATCTGGAAACAATTACAATTTGCATATGGAGACGTGAAGATGTTGCTTGCAAAGAAACTGAAGCACGTGTCAACTATAGACTCCTTGTCGAAATTCAATGATGTCAATGCACTCGCTCACTCACTCAGTCGGATTATCACTTCTTTGAATGAATTGGTCCACCTAACAGAGAAGCACCGAATCGAAGACAACCATTATTACAGTGATGGACTCCACAGAGTTTATAATCTGCTCGATGAAGGATGATTGACGCGTTGGCTGAGGAGCACTGCTGATGAAGATTCAACTCAGAAGCAATCCTGGCTCAACTTCATCAAGTTCCTTGAAAAGGAACAAAAGCTGCAACAAATGAAACTAACCATGCCTTTACACTCCCCCCAAATGAAAATTTGGGGGAGTGTAAAGGAATTGGTATCGTAACCAATTACTTTACAATATGGTATTGTAAAGGAATTGTGATATGTTAAACATATGGCAAACCTGCCTCGACAAGCCGTCTAAACCTCAAGATGGCACCAAAGACAAAACCAACAAACCAAACAGACAAGGCGACTACCTATCATATCCAACTCAAGTAGCAACATGTTGTATCTGCGACTCTGAGGGCGGTCAGAACAATCACTTCGCAACCTCCGGCCCTGCTGGTAACAAGATTATTCAATACAACACGTGCCACAAATTTGCTGAGATGAGCCCTGCAAATCGCTTTGCAGTGCTGAAGGCCAAGGGGTTTTGCTTCCAGTGTCTCTAACCTGGAGCCTACATGTCGTCTGGCAAACACAATGAGGGAAAGTGTCAAAGCGATTTCAGCTGTCCTCATCCTTCCCACCAGAAGTACCCAGGGCGCAAACATATCATTGTCTGTGCAGAGCACAAAGACACAGTGGAAAACAAAAACCTTCTCGAAACCTACAAGGCAAGATACATGAAGAATCCAAAGCTTGCGTCATTTACAAAAAACATCAGCTTGTCATTTCATGCAAACTCCTGCTTCAAGTCAACACCACATATTCAAAGCAACGACATTAGTCCAACTTCAACATCAAGTGACGAACAAGGCATCTACTTTCTGCAAAACGTCATTATCAACAAGAAGGTCTTCACCATTTTCTTCGACAACGGCTGTAGCGACTTACTAATCAAGCATGCTGTCAAGATGTTGGGAAGTAAGGCAACAAAAGAATCATCGCAGATCACTTTTATTGGAGGTGTTGGAAACACTTCAACTCGATCAACACTTGGGTCATACACCGTTCCAATTCCGATGATTAATGGTCAAGTAGCGTCACTCACTGGGACCTGCATTGAGGAAATCACGACAACCTTTCCTCAATACCCTTGACAGAAGTTTATGAAGAAATCTCTCAGACGTATCCTGGTGATCCTTCAGTTCTTCCGGTACCATCAGCAAACGTTGGGGGAGACATACATCTAATGATCGGCATCAAGTATTCCAGGTATCACCCTAGACTTATTTATCAACTGCCATCTGGTCTCGCAATTTACCAATCCGTTTTCCGCAACAGTGATGGAGGCTCAGAGGTCATTGGCGGCCCACATCCGATATTCACTACGATTCAAAGCGACTTCTTCAATGATCCTGAGATGTTATCAGGATTCTTCAGCAATCAGTATCAGCTTTACAAGATGGGAGTCCAAGTCAATCCCGATGTGAAGCACCGCACACTGTCGTTTCCATCTTCAAGCATCAAACGTTTTGAAGCAACAACAGCTACGGGTTCACAGATCATGTATCGTTGTGTGAACTGCCGGCATTGTAAGGAATGCAAAAACTCAACACACCAGCGAGAAGTTAGCATCAAAGAAGAGATAGAACAAAGCATAATCTACTCTTCAATCTATATCAACCTTGAGACTCAAACGATAATAGCCAAACTACCATTCATTGATCAACCAACAAAGCTCTCTCCAAACAAGGATATCGCGTTGAAGATTTACTACCAACAATTGAAGAAACTCAGTCGCCCCGAAAACAAACAAGATAAAGCTGACATCATTGCATCGGAGGCGAAATTGCAGAAACTTGGATTCGTTGATTTTGTTTAAAACCTATCACCGGAACAACAAACAACACTGAAGAATTCAGCTATTCAAAATTACATACCATGGCTTGCCATTTGGAAGACAAGTTCCATCAGTACACCTTGCCGCATTGTGTAAGACGCGCCACACCCAACTTCATCCGGTCATAGTCTCAACAATCTTCTTGCGAAGGGACAAAATAAACTCAACAAATTGCAAGAAATCCTTATCCGTTGGTCAACGCACAGGATTGCATACATACAGACCTCCGAAAGATGTACAATACCATTCGCTTTGACGAGCAAGATTGGCATTATCGAAGGTACATTTGGCAGAACGACCTCGATCCGGCGAAGATTCTGAAGGAAAAAGTAATCAAGACCCTCATTTGCGGTATATGTTCCAGTGGCAATCAAGTGGAATGTGGACTTCGATCAGTCGCCCAACTTTGCCATGAAGATTACCCAGAAGTTAATCAAATCATTCAGAGCGATGTTTATGTGGACGATTGTATTACTGGTGAATCATCTACAAAAGAAGCATTCAAACAAGCAGACGAGCTGGAGATCGTAACCTTTAGAGGTAGTCTAATATATATATTCTGCGGAGGTCACGTGACGGTGGCGAAACTCTGGCCAAAACAATAGATTCGACCCGAAACAATAGGTCGAACGCCCAAAAACAATTGGACGAAACGGCGAATCGGTGATCAATAAGGCTTTTTTGAATGGGGCCGCACAAGGTTGGCAATTGCATGGAAAGGCTCCGTTTCTAGAGTAGGCAAAAGTTATCTATTTTTGGAAGCCTATTTTAAAAAAATTTTTGAGTTATTCCATTAATTACTCCACTAATTGTGCTATCACGAAAAAACGACAGTTTACGCTGGCGAAACTTCCAAATTCGCGTTCCCGACTCCATTTTCGAAAAGAGTATTCGCTCTTCACGTGACCCGTTTCGCCTTTTCCTGCAATTTGATTGGCTCTTTTTGCGTGACTCATTATTCGCCCTCGGGTTGCAGCAGGTACTATTGGAGAAGACGCGTTTTTTTCTTTTGCACACAAAGGGCGCCTTGCAAAGTGTTTTACGAGCTGATTTATCTTTGTAAAGAGCTGCTAATTGTTTCAAAGACAGCTGTATTTTAAGTTGAAATAGTTATGGTTTTTGTAGTAGGCGTTGCTTCGGCATGCTTGCAACGGCTAGGCCCAATTAAAACAAAGTCAAAGTTATGAATTTTTCAGGCGCTATTTGCACGATTTTCCCCATTTAAACTTTCCACAAGTGTTTGTATGTTTGTATAGTTGGTATAGTATGTATAGTATGTTTTTTAGTAGGTATAGTATGTTATTATAGTAGGTATAGTAGGTATAGTACGTTTTTATAGTTTGTATAGTAGGTATAGTATGTTATTATAGTAGGTATAGTAGGTATAGTATGTTTTTATAGTTTGTATAGTAGGTATAGTATCTTATTATAGTAGGTATAGTAGGTATAGTATGTTTTTATAGTTTGTATAGTAGGTATAGTAGTTATTGTATGTTTTTATAGTAGGTATAGTATGTATAGTATGTTTTCATAGTTTGTATAGTAGGTATAGTAGTTATTGTGTGTTTTTATAGTAGGTATAGTATGTATAGTATGTTTTTATAGTAGGTATAGTAGGTATAGTATGTTTGTATATAGTAGGTATATAATAGGTTTATATGTAGGTATGTATGTAAGTATGTATGTATGTATGGGCATGAGCGGCAGCGAATGCAGCGCGCGAAGCGCGCCAACCAGATTAAGCTTATTTTTACTGGACGGGCTCCGGGGAGGGAGCGAAGCGACCGAGCCCGGCTCATGTATGTATGTATGTATGTATGTATGTATGTATGTATGTATGTATGTATGTAGGTATGTATTTATGTATGTATGTATGTATGTATGTAGGTATGTATGTATGTATGTATGTAGGTATGTATGTATGTATAGTATATGTTTTTATAGTAGGTATAGTAGGTATAGTGTGTTTTTATAGTAGGTATAGTATGTTTTTATAGTAGGTATCGTAGTTATTGTAGGTATAGTATGTTTGTATAGTAGGTATAGTATATTTTTATGGTAGGTATAGTATGTTTTTATAGTAGGTTAAGTAGGTATAGTATGTTTTTATAGTAGGTATAGTGGGTATAGTATCTTTTTATAGTAGGTATGGTAATGTATAGTATGTTTAGTAATGTATAGTATAGTATGTATATTAATTTATAGTAATGTATAACATAATGAAATTTATAGCACAGTAGATATATACCTTAAGTTATATACCTTGCAGAAAACTGCCGCATTCAAAACAGTGATTGAGAAAATATTGTATTTTGTTTACATAATAAAGAAAGACAATCAAATAACAATCCATCAAACAATAAATAATATATAATAAAGTCAGAAATATATTATAACTTCTAGCATGTAAATTTTGATACTAAATAATGTTGTAATTTCATAGTGATTTGTAGGAAAATGAAAGAAGTTTACTGAATGATCACAGCATTATTTAGTGTGCGAGTCAACCTTTAATTAATGTCCATTTATATCTACTTATGCCTTACCTGATTATTATTCAACTTAACACACCCTCTCTATTTTTACACCAATTCGTAGTTCACTCTAATCCATAGTCCTTGCCATTCTGTGGCATTATGGTAACATCAGAATTCACCCAATGCCACGTTGTTTCCATACGTCCAGAAGACCTCAATCTCATTCTTTTCCATGGGGCCATCTTGATATTGTTGCTATAGTTTCAAAAGACAATAGCTTTGACTCGAGCGCGCGAAAAACCTTTCAGATTTCGATCGCACCAATTTCAAGTAAGTGAAAAATTTTTCTAAATGACTTTATAAAGTTTACAAATTTAAGAAAATAGAGGCAGATTAACTAAAAGAGCCTTAAAAGGAATCCATAGTTATTAACAAAAAGTTTACACTTATTGTGTACCAATTTTTAACACTACTTACCTTTGTTTACTTCAGCATTGTTCATAATCACACCTTACGTGCCCAATTTCAGATTTGTAAGTATCTTTCCTATTATAACCATTTTCAGTCTTTGCTCTTCATATATTAATTCCATACTATCAGAATTTCGTTAATTTGAGGAATACAACATTTTCTAATCTTCCATAATTCTCCTTCAGCAGCATTTTCCATTAACCTTATACTAATTTTACATGCATTTCAACATTTCATTTTAAGAACATTTCAACATGGCAAATGCAAAGACAAAGGACAATAATATTGTCATAACCCTTGGCAAAGAAACCAAAGTAATTATATTAAATACATTAATATATATATATTAGTCCATTTCTCATCTTCATAACTGCTATCAACCATTATTCTTTCCATGCTCTTCTTCTCCTAGGAAATAACATATAGCAGTATTTCTGCTTTGAAAAAGAAATGTGCCGACCAATTCCCTGAATTGGCCGGCAAACGCTTCAACTTTGTTTTTGGAACGGGGAGAAGAATCCCAACAAATGAAATTGTGTATGTACACCTTTTTACATTGCATTTCACATGTCTAACTACAAAATGTTAACAACCTTTAGCATAACAATCTGATATGTGTTAATTTACAGAACACAAAAAGAGGCTTTCATTAGAATTGGCAAAGGCCAACAAAAAAGAAAGCCCCGCAAAGACAAGGGTGGGAAGGTGGCCACCCAAAGCCCTTCCCACAAACTTTCGGCAGAGCAGGCCGAATTGGCACATGGTGCCAAAATTGTTAAAATTTCTTATTTTAACATGTAAATACTGTACATAGTTTTACAGTAAAAACCTGCATATAAGAACCTCCTATTTTTAAAAACCTACCACCCAATATTCCATTTTTCTATGTATTTTTTCATAGTAATGTTTACAGGATATTGTCTTATAGTTTACCCATTGTTTTTCATTCTTCATTACCAAAATAGCCTACAAAATAAGATGGAGGATCTTATATGCTGGTTTTTACTGTTTGTAGATAGTTTGTAAATAGTTTGTAGTTAAGTAGTTATGTTGTTCGATAGTTTGTACTTATGTTTGATAGTTCGTGGTTAAGTAGTTAGGTAGCTTAGTGGTCTTGGTCATGCATAAATTATTTATAGTAATAAGAATTTACCCTTTTTCGGCCTAGGAATCAATCTCACAAATGATCCATATTTATGCATGGTCAATGCTTTTTCCTGTTTAAATAGTTCCAAATTCAGTTCGTTGTTATATTCAGTTCCATTCATATATTATTTTTCTAATTTTAAAACCCACATATTAATTACACACTTACCACACAAAAAACCAAGTAGGGACATCCTTTCCTTTTTCTGTTCACCACTCAACACCTGCAACAATAACATTATGTGGAACCATTAACCAAACAAACAGTTTCAATAATTCAGAATACTTCCCACGTTAGAGCAATGCCAATTCATTGCTTATATCAGGGTCAGCTAGCCCACCAAAACAAAGAAGCAGAGCAGATTTCCATTATTCCTATGCAACTGCTCTGAATTTGCCTTTTTTTATTATTTCATACAACAACTAGAGTAACAAACTTACCCAGGCCTCCCATGAATGTTTACTATTTTTTATGAAAGGTTGCATACTCTCTTCCAATATGTCGAAATTCTATAATTGACAGATAACAATTAAAGTAAAACACACCATAACTCATTATAGTTTGCTTAATAGTGTTTGATTGAAAAGATTGACAAAGATCAAATAATATTATTACCATATGATCTTATTGCTCCGATTTGATCGGCTCTTTTCGTTGTCAACGCTGTCTACCGAGGCCGAGGCTTCTTTTCCTTTACTACAATATAATAATAATAATTTCGCAAATAAAATTCTGGCACATGAGAGATTGTTACAATGTTTCCTTTGTTTCATTTGTCTTTGTTCTTTTCCTTTGTCTTCTTCTTGCAGGGACAGACGAGACGTGCACACGTGCCTGCCCCATAGTGTTAACGAGACTTACACTCCAGACGCTATCGGCCACTTTTCATCAACTTGATGCATCGAAACCCTGTGATCTTCATCAACTTGCCCAATTGAACGATAATATATTGTTGAAAAAGTACCATTATTGTTAAACCAACCGTAAATATTCAGTAAAATGAACATAACATAATATTTCAAAGATTGTAATGTTTGTTATCTTTTATCCTATCTCTTTCAGCCCCCAACCAGTTTGTCACGTGCTAATCTTCTCCTTCCCAACGCGCTTTTCCGTGGGGCCATCTTGATATTGTTGCTATAGTTTCAGAAGACAATAGCTTTGACTCGAGCGTGCGAAAAATCTTTTCAGATTTCGATTGAACCAATTTCAAGTAGACCAGAGGGTGGAGGGGGCTTATGGTCACCAAACGAGAGACTTTATGAGATAGACTTTTTCTAGCCCAACTTTTGGCGTAGAATCCGAAAATGAATGTTGATCGGGTGGGCGAGGCTGCGTTTTCATGATTTTTGGGGGGCCGGGGCTGTTTTTTTTAACTTGGTGAGACATGTGCCCAATATTACATTAGCCTCGTTTAAAAAAAAAAGCCATGTGGCATTTTAGACTTAGGCTTGTAGGAGTTTAGATCACTGCGGAATTGATGGAATTTTGGTTTTAATTGATGGTCACTATCAGTTTTTTTCATTCTATGTTGCAACAGAAAGTTTATAGATGGGTTAGATATATTTCACTTTAAGATAAGGGGCACATCATAGTGTCCCTGGCACTTTTCCAGTTTCCTATAAGGATGCAGGCCAACATGAGTTCCTTCTCATTGGAATGTGTAACACATTATGAAAACTTGGAAAATGTGGACCTTTCTTCGGTAACACCTCTAAGTGAAACAACATTTCACACTATCAAATGCAGTGCAAGCGCAAGAAAAGAACTTGGAGGTGAAAACTTGCATCTGGCTCAAATAAAACAGATACCAGAAGAGCTCAACCCACAACTCCATGGATATCATAGGAAGTGCTATCAAAAGTTTACAAAAGCAACATCACTTAAAAGGAAAAATGATACATCGCAAGAAACCAATCAGAATGTTGCAAGAGCAAAACAGTCATCTCGGGGAAGTGGCATTATTTTTGAGCAAAAATGCATGATTTGTCATTCTGCGAATCCCTTGACAGTTAAGGGCAAGAAACAATTTATAAAGCCGGTACAAACCTTTCTAGCATGCTCTACAATCGAAAAGGCTGCAATTTTGAGAAAAGACGAGGAAATGTTACGTATCATAAGTGGGGAGGATCTTATTGCAAAGGAGTTCCACATACATCAGAAATGCTATAAAGACTACACCCTAATAGTAAGCAAACAATCATCTGATGAGCAGCCAAAGCATCTAGCTGAGGAGCCAATCTTTCCGCGAAGCGCGGGAAGGTATATCCTACGTTGTAAAAAAGATGGTTCACAAGACAACTTCTTTGATCCTGTAAAGAGAGTTCCTTGGCATAGTTTTTTGAACAACAAAAAGAAGACCAGAGTTAACTTTGGTGTTAAATACAAGGACATCGAGGCACAGAGAGACATATTAGGTCTTTTATTGGCAAAATCATCTCAAGATAAGGCATTTGTGAACATAGATAAAGCTCTTTTGTATCCCCTTTGTCCTGTTCCTTTGGCTCTTGCCAGTAGCGACGGACAGCGACGTAAAAGATGCAAGAGTAAATTATTTGAGGCCGCACGAAATGAAACAGTGGCTAAAGATACCAGTGCAAGAGACATAGAAGCATCCAATTTGTATTATTTTGTAGATCTGGCAGCAACAGTTCGTTCAACGATTCCAATACCAGACACATTCAAAGACCTAGCTCTCAAGATTTTGAACGACATTCCAGCATACTATCAGTCAATTTACGTTGCTTGTGATACTTATCAAGCTGATTCTCTTAAAAACTCTGAGAGAATTTTACGAGGACAAAGTGAGAAATTTGTCATTAAAAATGCAGATATCCGTATTCCGCCTGACTTCAAGAAATTCTTGGACAATGGTGATAACAAGGAACGACTGTTCGAGTTGATAGAGAAAGTGTGGGTAGAAAACAAAGATCTCGCTGCAAATAGAGTTATTTACTTTTGCAGAGATACTAGCTGCATAAAGATAAGCTGTGATGGTGTTATTGTAGAGCCTGCACTGATTACGAATCATGAAGAAGCAGATACAAAATTCGCATACATGATTCTTCATGCTCAGGGAAACAATATGCAAGAAGACACTGCATACGTTGTGCGCTCACCATCTGCTGATATCGACATCCCAGTTATTCTCCTTGGAAGTGAAATATCGGTAAAAAACGTATATATTGACAGTGGCACAGGAAAGCATCGGAAATTAATGCAACTTTCATTAAGTTGCCTGACAGACATGCAGAAACAGGCATTGATTGGCTTACATGCCTTTACTGGTAATGACATTGTATCAAGCTTCTTCAGAAAGGGAAAACCAATGTGTTGGAATGCCATAAAAAATAACAGAAATTTCTTAAAGGCCTTTGGTCAGATTGGCTCTTCCACTGAAATATCAGAAAATCTAATGAAGGAACTGGAGAAATTTGTGTGCTACATTTATGGGCAAAAGAAAGAAGCATCAGTTAATGCTGCTAGAGCGAGTATTTTTTGGAAGAAGTTGAAAGCAACGAATAAAGTAATCAATATTTCCTTGCTTCCTCCCTGCCAAAGTAGTTTAGAGAAGCATGCTAAGAGAGCAAACTATGTTACTATGATTTGGCGGCAAGCAAGTTTCCCATTGATAAATGAAGAATGCCCGACTGACCATGGTTGGCTTCCAGACTATCAAGTTGCCTGGATCGATGAGGCATATCCTCCTGATGTCCAAGAACTTCTCGTTGAGGTTCCAGATAACGACTTCTCTTTGAGCTCAGATGTTGGCAATGACAGTGAAAATGACAGCAGCTCTGATGAGGAATATGCAGACGAATACGCTCACCGCAACGAAATTTCTTTGTATCAAACATTCATTGAAGTATTTGACATATATTTTTTCTGTTATCTTATAAAGACGCTGCAATTTAGTTGCTTTTTTGCTAAAGATTGTTTCAGCACCTGGAAATCTATCTTTTCAACTCTACCTCCTCATTAACACTTTCAGGTGCTCTGCAGAACCTACCACCCTATATTCCATTTTTCGATTACCCATTCTTTTTGTTTCTTCACAACCAAAATAGCCTACAAAATAAGATAGAGGATCTTATATGCAGGTTTTTACTGTTTGTAGATAGTTTTTAAATAGTTTTTAGTTTGTAGTTATGTTATTCGATAGTTTGTAGTTATGTACTTTTATAGTTTGTAGTTCTGTTGTTATCTAGCTTAGTGGCCTTGATCATGCATGAATTATTCATACCCAAAATAATTTACCTTTTTTGGCCTGCCAATCAATCTCACAAATTTCCCATATTTGTGCATAATCAATGCTTTTTCCTGTTTAAATAGTTCTAGATTTAGTTCATTGTTGTATTCAGTTACATTCATATATTATTGTTCTAATCTTAAAACCCACATATTAATTAGACACTTAACACACAAAAAACCAAGTAGGGACATCCTTTCCTTTTTCTGTTCACCAATCAACACCTGCAACAATAACATTATGTGGAACCATTAACCAAACAAACAGTTTCAATAATTCAGAATACTTCCCACGTTAGAGCAATGCCAATTCATTGCTTATATCAGGGTCAGCTAGCCCACCAAAACAAAGAAGCAGAGCAGATTTCAATTATTCCTATGCAACTGCTCTGAATTTGCCTTTTTTATTATTTCATACAACAACTAGAGTAACAAACTTACCCATGCCTGCCATGTATGTTGACTATTTTTTATAAAAGGTTGCATGCTCTCTTCCAATATGTCGAAATTCTATAATTGACAGATAACAATTAAAGTAAAACACACCATAACTCATTATAGTTTGCTTAATAGTGTTTGATTGAAAAGATTGACAAAGATCAAATAATATTATTACCATATGATCTTATTCCTCCGATTTGATCGGCTCTTTTCGTCGTCAACGCTGTCTACCGAGGCCGAGGCTTCTTTTCCTTTACAATATAATAATAATAATTTCGCAAATAAAATTCTGGCACATGAGAGATTGTTACAATGTTTCCTTTGTTTCATTTGTCTTTGTTCTTTTCCTTTGTCTTCTTCTTGCAGGGACAGACGAGACGTGCACACGTGCCTGCCCCATAGTGTTAACGAGGCTTACACTCCAGACGCTATCGGCCACTTTTTATCAACTTGATGCATCGAAACCCTGTGATCTCCATCAACTTGCCCAATTGAACGATAATATATTGTTGAAAAAGTACCATTATTGTTAAACCAACCGTAAATATTCAGTAAAATGAACATAACATAATATTTAAAAGTTTATAATGTTTCTTATCTTACCTCCTATCTCTTTGAGCCCAACCAGTCTGTCACGTGCTAATATTCTCCTTCCCACCTTTAAAAGTCAGAAGGACGAAGGGGAAATCCCTTTCCACGAGAATTTTCCCTCCTTTTTCATCACGTGACGCGTATAAACCAATCACGCAGGAGATGTAGTACAATAGAAATCCCGCCTCCACAATTATGGATTTTGTCTATTTTTTACCGGCCAAATTTTCTAAAGGCTATAATTATAGTTAATCTTATTGTTATATTTATCGCTGAGTAAGTACCTACTTTCAACGTGTTTTAATAACTACAAGCTAGCCCGATTATTTATTACTACTTCGTCTCATATGTCAAAAATTATTGTTTTTCCTGGTATGCTTTTAATTACAAACACAGGTCACATTACGTTTCTGCAGGTATCATTTCTTTATCAAATATTTTACGTTTACAACTATTGTGATTTCTCTTTTGTTTCTACCCATAGATTTGAAAGACACAAGGCTCGGTAAGAAATTTATTATTTGTCAACCGTTTTCCTTGCTCACTGATATATTTAACTCTTTAATTGTTTGTTTTTCTTATGAATAAAGGCCCAGCTAAATCTATTTTCAAATAACGGACACTTCTCTTTCACAAACTCATTTCGACAAAATAAACTTATATTTTTGATTTTTTATTTCTCTCTTTCCAAATGAGCCTCTGTACAACAAACTATTTCCTTAATTCAGTGTTTCCTTCATGGATAGTAAGTATATTAACAACAATTTCTCAAGTCGTGTTTCAACAAATTAGTAAAAACTGCTGCACTCAATTCAACCGGTCCATTTTTATTTACTTAGGTATTCTGAGCTTTGCCCATTATTCATTTCCTTTTACTACTTATATTTTAATTATGAATTTACTCTATTCCATTTTAGTGACTGTTTATCTAACAGAAACGACCACAGTTTAAACGTAAGTATATTCATTTAACATAAATTAGATTAAATAGCAATACTTTTCCATTTACTTCTTTACCAATTTCAACTTATCATTATGGAACCCTTGAAATGTATTATATTTACTTCTTTGTGTTTCAGCTTTACATAAGGCTATAATTATTACCATTGTTGTTGCTATTAGGACCATTGTCAACAAGCAATAACATTTACAATAATTTGGCCTAATTGTATACATCATACTTCATATTTCTCTTTCATACGTGCACCATGCCGCGCAAGGCCAAGAGAAGTATAACAGGCACCAGGCGTAGAAATTAAGTGCGGGAGAATATGCAGCATCACAGACAGATCAATCAGCAGCTTCAACCTCAACAGACGGGAAATGCGGATAACCCACTTGCAGCAGTCAACGATCCTCAACAAATGCAGCTCGAAAACCGTCAGCTAGAAGCCCCTGAATATCAGCCATTTCCAGCACAGTATCCCCTTCCACAGATACACCCGATGGAGATGGACATGGAACCAGAGCTTCCCATTCAGAACCAAGAGCTTCAAGCAGCAGAACAGCCTGCAGACATCGAGATGCAGGACGCAGTTCCAGTACCTGATGAAAATCAGATACCAGAACCAGTTGAAGATCAGCAAATGCAAATTGACAACCCTGTCCCCGAGAACAATGAAGCTGAAAACCTCATCCCCTTCTCCCCATTACCACACCACTTGAATAAAATGACCAGAACATGCATTCATTGTGGTGCAAAGTACTTCAAAGAAGAACAAAACACAAAAAACAATACAACAAATGTTGTATGGGAGGTTTAATTGCTCTGGATTAAATTGAACCACCTCCAGTAAGTGTCATGCATTTATATACTGGTGATACTGCCGAATCAAAATATTTCTTTAAGCACTTCCGCCAATGCAACTCATTAATGGCCATGGCATCATGGAAGGCTAATATTGTACGTCATGCTAGAGCTGGACCACCAGTTATCACAATTCATGGAAAGGCATATCACATGACAGGTAATTGATACAATATGACTCCGGTTATTATCAATATAACTTATTATTCATTTATGCTGGCTACAGTTGAATTTCTATTTACCTAACTTATGCTTTACATCATTAACAGGTGTAACAGAAACAGACAGATCCAGAAAATATGCAGAACTATACATCATGGATACGCAACAAGCATTGCAGGAACGGCAAAACACTGCAGGAGAACAGCGTCTTGATTTGGACATTGTTGCACTTCTCCAGAATGAATTAATGGCAGTCAATCGATTTGCACAACATTTTCGAAGCATGGGTGAAATATTGGAGGAACAGCGGCAGCAAGCTATTGCAAACGATCAGCCTGTTCCGACATTCAAAATGATCATAACAGGTCGCCCACAACAAGATCGCAGATACGATAATCCAACTGCCAGAGAAATTGCAGCTATATATACTGTGCAAAATGGAGGTGCACCAAATCCTGACGACAGAGAACTGCAAGTTCAAACACGACGCGGAGATCTCATGAAGATTTACGCAACCAGTCCAAGTGCCGATCCTCTCACGTATCCATTGATGTTCTTTCATGGTGACAGAGGATACAGTTTGGACCTTCAACGATTGCCTACTGCACATGTAGCGGGTGAACACCACAACAATCGTAACCGTCGTACCAGACTAACCCTCGCCGAATACTATTTATACAGAATCCAGGTCAGGGATGCATTCTCAACCATCCACATTGCATCACTTCTATTTCAACAGTATCTGGTAGATGCATACACGAAGATAGAAGGCAATAAACTCCACTGGATTATGAATAATCAACGTCAGCTTCGTGTTGACACATATCGTGGCCTGATGGATCATCTCCACAGAAGAGCTGAAATCAAAAACCAGATGGCCAGGGCTAACAATCCGAATCAGCCCATCCATATCGATGTTGGCCGTGTTATCATTCTACCGTCATCCTTTCCAGGCAGCCAAAGAAATATGTATCAACACTTTCAAGATGCAATGACAATCGTAAGGAAGTATGGCAAGCCAGACATCTTCCTTACAATGACTGCCAATCCTAAATGGAAGGAGATAGAAGAAAACATTTATCCATATCAGATGGCCAATGATCGACCAGACATTGTCACAAGAGTATTTCAACTCAAACTCAAAGAACTACTCAAAGACATACTAGACAAGCACATTCTTGGACATGTCACAGCACATGTGTATGTCATAGAATTTCAGAAGAGAGGACTACCACACGCACACATGATCCTGTTTCTTTCACAAGCTGATAAACCGAGAACACCACAACAGGTAATATTTACATACTCGGATATAAAGATTGTAATAACTCTTACTCATATACATAATTATATCTATAACATCAAATGTAGAGTATGTCATGATGGACATGTGCTACAAGCTATTCTGTACGTGATCTCAATAATTGTAGCTAATTATCATGTTCGTTGTCAGGTGGATCAACTCATATCAGCAGAGATACCGGATCCACAGGATGCAAGATACCACAAGTTGGTCCTAAAACACATGACACATGGACCCTGTGGTGTTTTAAATCCTCATTGCGTGTGCATGGAAAATAACAAATGCAAAAAGCACTTTCCGAAAGAACAAGTTGCTGAAACTCAAATCAATGTCAACGGCTATCCTCTCTATAGACGACGCTGTCTTCATCCAGTCAATGTGAATAATCGCATTTTGGATGATACCTGGGTAGTGCCACACAACAGACACCTACTCATCAAATATCAGTGTCATATCAACGTGGAAATATGCAGTACAGTTAAAAGTGTCAAGTACATTTTCAAATATATCCACAAAGGACATGATATGGCACATGTTGAAATTCTTGAAGAAAATCAACAGCAAGTACCTCAAGATATTGAACACGACGAGGTGCGCCAATACATCAACGCAAGATATATTGGACCACATGAAGCTGTCTATCGGCTTATGCAGTTCCCCATGCACGACAAAAGCCACATAGTTAAACGGCTTTCTGTTCATCTACCATTTGAGCAACAAGTCATCTTTCATGACAATGATGACGAACAAAGGCTCAACAACATTGGTGATAGAACAACACTTACAGCATGGTTTGAACTCAACCAGCAAGATCCAGCTGCACGTCAGTACCTCTACCATGAGATACCACAGCACTATGTCTTCCAGGAGCGTTCAAAAACATGGACAGCCAGACAACGTAGAACAATGCCAATCATTGGTAGAGTAACTCAAGTGCAGCCTAGACCTTGCGAGCAAAAATTCGCCCTCAGACTTTTGCTGTTGCATAAACGAGGAGCTACGTCATTTGAAGACCTTCGAACGGTAGAAGGTAATCTATGTGACTCCTTTAAAGATGCAGCATTAGCTTTAGGGCTTTTAGAAGATGATGTCGAAATCACACGCTGTTTACACGACGCAGTCATCTTTAATATGCCACCACAACTCAGACAGTTGTTTGCCACATTGCTACTCTTTCAAACGCCTTCAGACATAAGAACACTCTTCGACACCTTCAAAGAAGCGATGAGTGAAGATTTTGTCAGACGTGATCAACTCAACAATCCAGACATAACCTTTCAAGACAGACACATGTATCAATGTCTACTTGATATTGACAACAATTTGAAGGTCCATGGTTTGTCAATCACCAACTACGACCACCTTCCTCAGCTACCGGCTGACTTTGTCATTCCAGAACAAGGTGATTTACAGCTTAACATGATGGTATTAACTGTAATTACTTAGCCCATATATGCTTCTATTGATACAAAATGAACTATTGTTTATGTTTTCAGAGGAGGATCACATGGATGTTGAAAACGAAAGAGAGCAAGGAGAACAAATGCGCGCTGCATTGAATCCAGAACAACAATTGGTATACACAGCCATTATTCAAGCAATTGAGGCGCAATCACAACATAACTGTCACTTTCTCGATGGACCAGCTGGCACGGGGAAAACATTTCTCTACAACACGTTGGTTCGCAACCTCAATGTATCTGGACACAAAGTTCAGTGTATGGCTTGGTCAGGAATTGCAGCAACACTGCTTATCAATGGCAGAACATCGCATTCACAATTCCAAATTCTAATACCATTGAAGCTGGAATCAACATGCAATGTCAAAAGACAGAGCCGAAGAGCACAAGTGTTGCGTGAAACAACCCTGTTTATATGGGATGAAGCTTCAATGATACCAGCATTGGCATTACAAGCAGTTGACAGACTGCTTCGGGATATCACAAGAGTTGACAAGCCATTTGGTGGCAAATTCATGTTACTTGGTGGCGATTTTAGACAAGTTCTACCGGTTGTTCCCAAGGCAGGAAGAGAGCAAATCGTATCAGAGAGTCTTAAATCATATCAAATCAGTGATTTGTGGGCACAGTTTCAACAACATCGCCTGCACACAAACATGAGAGCTGTTCAAGATCAATCGTACAGAGAATTCTCAGAATGGCTCCTAAGACTCGGCAACAAACAAGAACCACATGATGCACTTGACAATATCACTTTGCCACATCAAATATGCACATTTTCGCGAGAGGAAATGCTCAACTTCATATATCCTGAGCCTAATACACCACAGTCCCACCTCATGCTGGATCCGGTAACCATGTCAGAACGTTGTTGTCTTACCCCAAAGAATGACTTCTCACATCAAATCAATGACATCATTCTGGAAAGACTGCAAACCCCTGAAAGAACATACTACAGCACAGACAGTGTGATAACAGAGGATCCAGATGAAGAGGCGGCATATCCAATTGAGTTTATCAACAATCTAACTCCTAATGGATTGCCGTTACACCGACTTAGACTCAAGGTATAATCTTCCTATGTAATAATTACATATACATGAAATGAAGTCCACACTAATAGCACTTTTTTAAGCCTGATTATCCTTCATTATCATCACAGTACTATAATGCAATACACATTGTTATTTGCAACTCTCTTTGTTTAAGGCTGGTGCAACAATCATTCTTCTGAGGAATCTAAATCCAAAGAAAGGTCTTTGCAATGGCACAAGACTTATTGTACGCCATCTCCGACGTAATGTGATCACAGCAGAGATCATCACGAGGGAACACAGAGGCCAGCAGGTCATGATTCCCAGAATAACATTGTCAACACAAGACACTGAGATGCCATTCAACATCAAGCGACGGCAATTTCCAGTCAGACTAGCATACTGCCTTACTATCAACAAGGCACAGGGACAGTCTCTGAGGTATGTTGGTTTGTATTTACCTGAGCCCGTGTTCACACATGGTCAGTTATATGTGGCCATGTCAAGAGCAACATCATATGATGGGCTTAAAGTATTCCTCCCAGAGGAAACACACATGAAGACAAAAAATATTGTCTTCCAAGAAGTCCTGTAAAGGTCTTCACTAACTTTTGAGCATAAATCGCGTTGCTCTCAAGGGCGTCTACCAAAACACACACACACAAATCACGAGGGCTCAGATTGTGGTTCTACCGGATCGGCTTTGTTGCACTTTATAGTGTGATGAACATTCATTCCTGGTTTGCCACGCCACTCCAGTTATTAAGATCCACCAAGAACGATCCGGACACTTTCACAACACTCCAGTGTCCGGGGGTGTTTATCAACAACAACACGATCTGGGTCCTGCGTAGCGCCTGTATCAAAAGAGATATGCTTTGCCATGCTCTCCGATATTGCCTATGGGAGTATGGCTTTCCTTTTCTCTGTGAAAACTGCAATCTCTCCATTAACCATAGTTGTTTTTGACAAGAAATTGCATATAACATTAAGATTATCACTCTCTTATCCCAACAACTAATGATAATTAATGTACTTATTAAACTTAACTCTTGAATATGTAGTATTACATATTCCAAATTAAAATTGCAGTTTTCATGAACACCAAGGAAACCTCGAACAAAGGTTACCCCTTGAAGTTGGTGTTCGAGCTTTAAACTAATGTAACCGGCAATCTTCTTTTTTTACTATGACCAAAATTAATGGTGAGAATGCACGAAGCATCAAGAGAACAGACATCCGTGTCGTTGCTTTGTGCCATGCGAGTGTGAATTTGATATTGAACAATTCTGTCAACGTCGCCGAACACTCCACATGATGAATGAAGACATTAGTACAATCTACAGACGGCACCAATTATCTCTCATTCATTAGTATTTTTGTACTAATGTATCATATATAACAAAATTGCAGGATTAATCTACTCTCTGTTAGTATCTAATAAGCTTCATCAATGTTCATTTTTAATAAGATGCATTTCTGTAGTTTATTTTGACCAATAATAGCAGTTTATATGACATTGAAACGAGGCCATTCTATTTTTTTTGAAAAAGACTTTGGCCTCATTTCCATCAATGGCACCGCTAACTTTTGAAATGCCCCATTATGAAACATGAATTTGATTCAAGAAACAGCTTAACTTTGGCATCACCAAAATTTAACAAGAGGACAACTTAAAGTTCGAAAACTATCTCCAGATTTACAGAGAACATTTTCAATGTGTCTTACAGGTAAGTGAATACATTTACATCTTATATTTAACTATTTGCAATTCAATCACCAGCTAAATTTTGGTTAGGCCATCCACTGTTTGCCCCGACACGACACGACAGTTTCTTCGGTTAGGCCATGCAAACCTCAACAATTGTTTTACATCTTCACCTTTTCGCTGATTCAAAAATAAATTTCTGGTGCCCTGACTATATGTGCCTACAAGTGCAAGCTTGCACTCAAAATAATTCTTCCAGTATTTGCCACTTTATGGATTCCTTTTTGTGTTCATTGCCTCCTCTATGTGTTACATACATCAACATCTTCTTTAAACTAAAGTTTTCCCAATATTAATGATAAATGACCTAAAAATCATCTTCAAAGGTTTTTCCTGTTTAGTTTCATTGTTGTATGTCAAAGAAACTAATATAATGATGTGTACAGTAATAATTGTATTGAGCTCTAGGAGAACTAACCTGGATGTTACATACACACACTGTCAGGTCATCTAATTAATATTTCATGCATTACATGAACACTTAACAATTGACATTTACCAACCTCTTACTGCACAAGTGCAGAAAGCCAATGAAAATATAATGCAACAACATGAAAGTTTGTTTCCACTAATTGATAAACAATCTCTATCTACCTCTTTCTATTAGTACATTAAGTTATGTAGGAAAACATAAAGATAATTTTCACAGATTTTGCATTTCAAATATGTTTTTCAAATAATCCACAAAGGGAATCAATGAATGCGGCTTCACAACTATCATATTGTTCTATTGTCTTTTATTATTTGGCACATATATATGGTCATTTAGTTTTGTTTTTAATTGTCTCTTTTTTCCCATATGATACTTAGTGAAACAGATGCTGAAATGATGAACCAAAGCTGTCAATTTCACTAATGTTTGCTATTCACACCATGCTATTGTCAAATGGCTCAAACAAACATTCACTACAACATATATGAAAAGTCAATGGAATCCTTAACATACTGATGGAAAAAGAATTCTGCCTAGGTAAGTTTCAATCACATTTTAATTTCACTAGCCTTTTGTCACAGGCTATTGCCTCATAATAATTGACTGAAATGGGAAACTGCTAAAATGACAATGTATTACCTACATCATTTTGATTCAAATGAAATACTTGCACAATATCAAACCTCATTGTTATGACATATGTATATTAGTCAAGTTAAATTGAACTTATGACTTACATTAATTAGCTTTTCACTAACCTTTCACCAAAAGAATTGTGTTTTCAGAGGTGTATTGCCACTATATAATCCATTTTTACCTGTCCACCAATACGAGACTACTTTTCTCAAAACGAGGCTAATCTGCCAAACTCCATTCACACAACCCCAAAAGTGTGCTGTACTACTGGAAGCATAAGTGAAAGCAAATAGAACACACACATGCGTACCAACCAGTTAACTAATCTCAACAACATACTATCAGGCAAGCGCAGCAAACCAATCGATTGAATGGGGCATGAGCGGTAGCGAATGCAGCGCGCGAAGCGCGCCAACCAGATTAAGCTTTTTTTACTTGACGGGCTGGGGCGAACGAGCGAAGCGAGTGATGACCCCTAGTTTCATACTAAAAGGCTTCACGTTTTCCAGAATTAAGCCATCAGAAGACCTCTCAGATGACGGAGCCAGTATCGCTGTTGGAGGAATGAAATAGTTTCCTAAAACTGATGAACTCAGGCTCAATATCTCAGACCTCTATTTTTCAAAGAAGAGGAGGGGAAAGAAGTCTGCCAAAGCAACTAACATCATTCCTCAAAAGCTTACTTGTCGCAATTGTGCATCTAAGGTTGCAGAAATTTTCGACATCACCGGAAAAATGGCTCCAATTGTGGCATCAATGAAGCTTGATCTCAATGAATTGACACTGCGGCAACTTCAGTGGGACGACATAATACCTGAGGAGTTACAAGCAAACTGGCTCAACAATTTCCAGATGATGAAGGAGCTTGGCGAAGTTTGGTTCATTTGAGCAATCATCCCAGAAGGTGCAGCCAGCACTGACATTCAGATGTTGGATTTTGGCAGCGCAAGTAAATCCTTGGTTTGTGCATGCATCTATGCCCGCTTCCTTCGTAAAAATGGTGAATTCCCTTGTCACCTCATGTTCACAAGGACAAGAATAATACCAAAGGATCTATCCCTTCCAAGAGCAGAACTACTTGCCGCACTCATCAAAACGCATACAGGTGAAGTAGTTCGAAGATCATTTGGCACATTAGACAAATCCTCCCTCCTCTTCACAGATAGCCAAATCGCTTTGCATTGGATATCTAACGATGACAAGCCATTGAAGTTGTGGGTACGCAATCGTGTCGTGGAAATCAATCGAGACCAAGGAAAGCTGGTTCTACATTCAGACAAACAACATCATTGCAGACCTCGGTACAAGAAGTGGGGCGACCATTGCAGAAGTCGACAAAGAATCTCAGTGGATAAATGGAATGGATTGGATGAAGCTACCAGAATGAATTGCCAGAGCTGAGCGATACTTCTACAAGAAAGGCACAATGGAAGCTCAGCATTTCTTGCCGAAATCTAAATACGAGAAGATATCCCAGCTCAAGAACAATGTTTTGATGTACACCGGTAGAGAACTGCCAAACAAACAAGTTTCAGTTGTCAGGAGGTTTACAGATATGATGAAAGATTTGTCAGCAACCAGCTACTTTGTTCCTGTCCTAGAC
Organism: Sanderia malayensis; assembly: GCA_013076295.1. Classification (NCBI taxonomy): domain Eukaryota; kingdom Metazoa; phylum Cnidaria; class Scyphozoa; order Semaeostomeae; family Pelagiidae; genus Sanderia; species Sanderia malayensis. The sequence goes on from RQOL01000139.1 coordinate 765,508, forward strand.
AATAACTCTCCAGTTGCATACAGCATCGCATCAGAAGTTCACTAGTGTGATCCATCGGTTCAACACTGTGGCATTGAAACAACAGTCCGATACGTTTTGAAGAAATGCTTCATAATCAATGGAAAAAACCTCATCAAACAAATCAAGAGATCCTGCCACAGATGTTGATTCCTTGAGATGCGAATCGTTGAAATGGCGATGGGACCTGTCTCAGCTTGCAATCTGACGATCACACCTGCTTTCTACTTTACACAACTAGATCTGTCAGGTCCGTACATGTCTTACTCACCTCAACATAAAAGAACTACGATCAAGATATGGCTCATCGTGTTTTGCTGTTGTTCGACAAGTGGTATCAAGATCAAGACGATGGACGACTACTCCACGACAGCTTTTATTGAAGCAGTTACAAGATTTGCTGTTGATCACGGTTTCCCGAAACGACTAACATGTGACGAAGGCAGCCAACTCATCAAAGGCTGTAAAGAAATGAAAATCAACATACTAGACATCCAACAGAAGCTGCATCGAGGCCGAGTAGACTTTCAAGTGTGTCCTGTCCAAGGACACAATATGAATCTGTCAGGTCAGGTGGTTTTCTGGCTGAGTTCCTTTCCATCTTCACATTTTGCAGTGGACAATTTAACTTATTTTTATATGATTGAGCAAAATTCTATTGGCGATGCTCAGTAGTAGAGTTAAAGTTAAAGTTTAAAGTGAATGGAAAAGTAGAAGGAAAAATCAAGGAAATAAACAGCTCTATCGAGAAGACTCTCTACAACCAATGACTTTCATTACTTCAATGGGAAACACTATCAGCAATCATTGCAAATCAGATCAACAATCTACCTTTGGCTATTGGAGATGTTTCTGGTGATTTCGAATGCCTCAATCTCATCACCCCGAATCGTCTGCTACTTGGTAGAAACAACGACAGAGGCATTGATGGACTGATTTTGTGTGATAATCCAACCAAAATCATCAAAGATAACAAGAAAGCGTTCAACACCTGGTTCGATGTATGTCTCACAGTTCATGTTCCAAAGCTGATGAAGCAATCGAAATGGTACTCCAGTGATGAGATCAATGTTGGTGATGTTGTGTTGTTCATAAAACACAACTCGACAATTTAAAAAAAATACACCTATGGCATCGTAAAAGAACTCGAGTATGGAGAAGAGTTGTTGCCACGAAAGGCAAAAGTTCAGTATCGTAACAAAAATGAATCTGGTTTACATGAAACGTATCGTTCTGTACGTGGACTTAGCGTTATTCATCATGTACACAAATCTGATTATTTGTATGAATTTGGCTCGATTGCCTAAAGTATTGATTTGAACTCGAAACTATAATTTTCCTTTGGGGGGAGTGTAAAGGTATTTAAAGAAAAAATAAAAACAAAAGTTAGAGTAGAAACAAGAAAGTAGACTTAGTTCTCTGTAACTCAAAGTTTCATGCTTACGCAATCATCAGACAGACTATCCTAATGAAGTGAATCCCGATTTAAAGCTATATTTATGTACAAGAGGTGAGATAAAATTAAACAAAGGAAATAATTATTACATCAAGACTAGTTAGTTTGTTCTGAACGTTCCGAATTAATTTCTAAACGCCGACACGAGAACAAGTTTTATCTTATGAACAATAGAGCGCTAACAAACTAACTAGTCTTGATGTAATAATTATTTCCTTTGTTTAATTTTATTGCACCTCTTGTGCATAAATATAGCTTTAAATCGGTCTAAGTCTAATTTCTTGTTTCTACTCTATTATCGCTCTGTACTTCTGTACATCGAGCACTGTGGTACCAGCATAGACAACACGAATCTATAGATATAAAAACAAAAGTTATAATTTATTCAAGTTTACTAATTCATTTCATTTCTAGTTAATTTATCACTTAACCACTTCAGTGGTTTTCTCTTTTGCTTTACATCTTTGACACACCTTAGGCTTAGGCTTAGGCCTAGGCTAGGTTTAGGATTTAACTTTGTTCACACAAAACATTTTCTCATTTATGTACTTAGTTTTCATGCTTATGCTCAGACTCGTCTTGTTAGACTTTATACTTAGAGCATTTTCATTTTGTATTTAGTTTGACGTTAATCAAAATCAATCAAATCGTACAAATACTTGTCAGACCAAATGCTGTGCTTGTGAGGTAGCCCCGCCGTTAACATGTTGAAAATTGAAGCCTCCTGCAGTGTCTGTAATAATACCAACTCCCCAACTTATCAACTTTTTTTGTTTATATGTGAATTTAAGAATCGTTTAACAATGCATCTTAATGGAAGAGATATTCAACAATGGATTCTAACAAAACAAGCTGGTAAGTTGAGGAGTCTGTGAGTAGAGTTAGTATATTACAGACACCTTTATGTTTTGGGCTTTGGAGAAAATATAGTCAAAAAAGCCTATCCAAATCACTCATAATAACTGCCCCTTTGGGCTCAAAATTACCTCCTAAATATCTTGAAAATGTATAAAGGCTGACTATTTGTTATTATTTGAAATTTCAATGTATGTAAATTAAAAAGACGTAATTAAAAATCTTATTATTTCTTCTCAAAAGCTGAATGCAGGCTCTGCCGCAAGCTGCGAGTCACCTGTAGGTTTCTTTCATCTGTTAGAAATTTGTCCTGGAAAGCACCTCGAAATTGTTTTAAATTCTGAAAAAGGCCAAAATACGGAAACATTTCCAGGAAAAAAGTCGACATTACTTTAGCTGTGTTATCAGGGAAGAGTTATCGAAAGTTTAAACAGGAAAAATCCCTCGAGAAATACCCCAAACATTCAAAATGTCAACCCTTCCCACCACCCTCCTTTTTCGGCTGATGGCAATGGCAGACACCAGCTCGGAGAAGGCCACAAAGCAAATTGCCCAAAACTTGGCAACCGTTTGAGATATCGAAAAACGGAAAGTGTAATGTTGTTCTCCCAAAAAAAACCGCATATTTGGAGTCCTATTTCCCCTCCCTATCCCGAAAAACAAAAAAGCCTTTTTGACCTCAAGCATTCTGCCATGTGATATCATAAATTAGTGATATAGTGAAGGCTTAATAGTAATAAAGACCAAGGGTGATAAAAGACAATCTTCAGCATCAACTCTTCCCAAGTAATTATGATGCAATAACAATAAAAGACAATTTTCAGTAGCAATTCTCCTAGAGAAATAAAGAAACAATGACGATAAAATATAATGTAATAACGACAAAATGATGATAGATGGCAATATTCAGCAATGGCCCTTTCTCCTAATTGCGTCATAACTCGCTCGCGTGCAATGCATTTTGGTTTTTGTAGTCACGCACGGCCAGTCATACTTGTTTAAATTGGATTCTGTGTGCTAGCAACCGAAAAACAAGAGAGAACTACACGAAGAATATTGCACAAAAAGTAGCTAATAATGCGGACTTACCTGAGGACCATTGCCCTAGTTTTTTGAAAAACTCTTGCACTGGCTCTGGTGACACTGGAGAAGCGGAGATGGCTGGGGAGTTGTCAAGAAGTGCCAAGACTGTTCATGGGCCTAACGCAACTATGACAAAAAGTGGAGGGTCAGGCGTATTTACTTGCTGTGTGCCAAACTGCTTCAACAACAGCAGGAAGAACAAACAAATTTCATTTTATGCCTTTCCTAATGGGAAGAGTAAAGAAAAACAGCTACTCAAGAAAAGATGGCTTCATTTTATATCCAGGAAAAACTTTACACCAACTCTTGGACATAGAGTTTGTTCAGAACACTTTCCAGGTGGAAAGAAGACGTACATGAACAATGTGCCCACATTAACGCCGAAGACTGCCAGTAAAAAGCCACCTGTTGAAAGATCAACACATAGAGCAAGGAATCGAGGAAATGTTAGGTCTATGTCAGTTGAGACGGAAATGCACAACGAAGAAGAAGAAAACCCTCTGCTGAATCTAAAAACCGAAAATATGGAAGTTGGCATAGAGCACGAGGAGCCTAACAAAGAAATTTTTTGGCAAGCTAAGGTGGAGCAACTAGAAATTGAGAACGCAAAACTAAGAGCTGAAAATGAGCAACTAAAATGTGAAAATTTTTTGCTGCATGACAAAGGTTCAAAACAAAAATGCTGCAATGTCTTTTCAGCAGAAAATTTTAATGAAGATGACAAGCTGTTTAAATTTTACACTGGACTGCCAGGTTATGAAGCTTTTAAGATTTTATTCAATTCCTTCGGACCTGCTGTCAACAAACTGGTGTATCACCACTCAAGTAAAATGCAGAGAAGCTTGTAACACCAGAATACAACAAACGTGGACGAAAGAGGACATTAACACCGGAACAAGAGTTTTTTTTGGTATTGGTTAGACTTAGGTTAGGCCTGCTTGAAGAACAACCTCGAACCCAGGGCCCTTCCAGCTTCGCTGACATGGCCCTGGTACCTACCTCCAGATTTGCTGGGAATTTATTCCATGTAATTATGAAAAAACATACATGAAGTTAAAATATCAGGGTAATTATTACATAATTAGCGTCGCTCGTGCCTCCACGCCATTTTGTTTCGTCTACAAGTTAGTTTTCTCTGTGATAATCTTGGAATTATTTGGGATTACTGTTTGTCAGAGAGTCCTTTTTTTAATTCCTGAATTCCTCCGGGCATATTGCTGTGCGAATTTTTTATAAAACCTCAAAACACACGGAAATTGAAAGTGATTATATCGGTTTTATCCGAATTCAATCGTAATTTTTGAGCAACAGGTGCATGTAAATTCACATAATTAAAAATAACATTCCAAGTTGAAGATAAGACCGGAAAGAATATTTATCAAAAGTGTTTGAAACTGAATTTCATAAATTGACAAAGCAAAGTTTCATTTTGGAGGAGTACAACAATTGTTTATGTTGAGCAAAATTGGCCTTCACCTATGCCTCCGAACTATTTGTTTTCAGACGTGTAAAAAGCAAAATAACGCCTGAATGAAACGTAAAATTTATATATAGCTTTAAACTTGATCTTAATAATAATTTTCAAAAATTTAAGCCTGAAAATTAACAACAAATCAGTCTAAAAATCATACGTTTTTCCTGGGCCTAGGCGCTGCAGACAGGCCGAAGTAAATTTGAAAATATCTTGGATTGAAAAAAAGAAATGAAGCTATCACCTGTTTATAATTTTCTCCTGTTATCATCGAAAGGTTTTTAAAATTCCTGTTAGCGTTTTACTCGTGAAGCATAGTAAATAACAACAATGCAGGGTCACATATTCTCTCACATTGTCGGCACATTTTCCCTTGTTTTCCTTGCCTTTCTTGAAAATTAATTTTTGAAATTCCCCGGGTCACTAACTTTTGCAATTTCTATTGTTAATTGGTTAGCCAATCACAGTCCATTATTGCGAGGTAGGTACTAGGGCCATGTCAGCGAAGCTGGAAGGGCCCTGGGCTCGAGGTTGCTTGAAGAAGACATTGCAAACAGGGCTTCTATATCAGTCCAACATGTGTCCAGAATGTGCATCACTTGGTTTGACTTTTTGCATAATTTTATGCGTATGCTTCCAATTTGGCCAACAAAACTTTGCATTGATGAAACAATGCCCAAATGTTTCAAAGAGACATATCCCACAACAAGAGTGGTTATTAACTGCACTGAGATTTTTATTGAAAAGGCTTCTTCAGTCAGGTCACAATGTGTGACATATTCTAATTACAAACATCATGACACTGCCAAGGGGCTTGTTGGCATTACACCTGCAGGTGCAGTATCATTTGTTTCTGATTTATATACTGGCAGAACAAGTGACCAACAGGCAACACCAGACTGTGGAATTTTGACCATGGTGGAACCTGGAGACACAGTAATGGCAGATAAAGGCTTTGACATTGTGAGCAGCTTGCCTAAAGGTGTATCTCTTAACATACCTACATTTCTTAGAGGAAAATATCACCTTGAAATTGAAGAAGAACAAGAAACAAGGAAAATTGCTTCAGTGCGAATTCATGTAGAAAGAGCCATAGCGCGTATTAAAACTTTTAAGATTTTAAGCACTGTATTTCCATTAACTATGGCTGCAGAACTGAACAAAATTTGGATCATTTGTGCATATTTGACAATTTTTTTACCTCCTTAAATTGTTGATGATAAATAAAGTTTGTAACAGGATTGTAACATTCTGCATTTGCAGACTTCAAAAACTACTTAACTGTACTGACCATAATAGTTTTCATCAACGTGATCAGATTACATAAATTTTGGTAAATTGTACTTGACAAAAAAGTCTGTTAGTTCTGGTACCATTAGGTTATCCCAGAGAGATGTATCCCTTTGAATTCTCTCAATGTGTATATCTACCTCTGTATAAACTATAAAGTCAATCCATGGCAAATTCAAGATGTTCATTGCACCTTGGCACTGATAATAATAAGCATGGTTTCTTTTGAGCTGAAGCATGTCATCTGTTGATTGGAGGTAAAATGACCTATCCTCAACTGCAGCTTTGCTGAGAAGGATGCCTCTTTTTGCATAAGGGCACTTCACTTCAATGCATCCGACTGGTAACTTTGTGCTGACAACAAGGCCACAGCTTTCAATTTCTAAAGTTTCTTCACTATGAAATGCAACCTCACTGTATTTCTTTAAAGCAACAGCTTCATTTGTAATCCCCCATTGCAATGATGCTGGAAGAACACTATTTCTTTTGCTTCCTGGGTTAGTTATCATTTTAGTGATAGAACTAGGCTCAATGTTTTTCTTGCGTTTAATTATTCTTCCAAAATTTGATGAAGTGAGTCTCTTGGAGCGTTCATCATACCAGCTTGCTTCTTCTGATTGATTGACTGTGTTTCTGCAGAGCACACTTGCATCTTCAACAGAAATGCCCACCAATTTCTGCACTTTTTTGCCAGTTTCCACATCAGGCATATCTTCTGCATCAAACACTGCATTCCCAATATTTTTGAATATATTTTCAATTACATCTTGTCCACCAGCAGATGATTGGGCCAATGATGAGTCACTTATTGTTGTTTTTGCCAGTTCTTTCTTCCTACATGAAGTTTCAAACTGAGTTGATGGCTCAAATTCATTTGATGCAAGTGCTTTACAGAAAAGCTCAGCTTTTCCTATGTGCCTCAAGTCTTTAACCAAAGTTTGCAGTGCTTCACTTGACATTCTATACGCAAATGGTGGTGTTGTACAAAAATCTTCACGCATCCCACTAACAGTTGGTTGCTTGCGGGTTTTATTTGGCTCTGCTTTTTCTAATGCCACTTCACTAAACTTCATAGCTTTGCAGAGAGTCATGTTTGCAGCTGATGGTACATGCCATTTTTGTGCAATCTGTGTACATGTCATAGTGTCTGGAATTTTCTTCAACTCCATGCTAGTGTAGTCTAGCAAGGTGTAGAGAAGGGCTGCCACATGCTTACAACAACCCCCTTGACCAGCCTTGCAGTTGCACTTGGCATACAAAATTTCACCACTGTCTTGGTCCAAGTGGGCATAAACATTGTAAAAAACCCTCTTCATTGACGCATGGACTTTTGACTTTACCAGGAACAAGCGGTGTCTCCCTTTTGTATGTTAGGCTTGACAAGAACGTTTCGGACATAGCCCTCTTTCCCCAACTTGTACCCCTGTCCTTTGTTCCTATGGGCCTTTGGTGCGATAGATTTTCCTGGTAAAGTACTTGAATCACCAATCAGCTTATTGTCAATAAGTTCACTTGTCATTCCAGGATAGTGGAGCAGAAAGTTTGTCCATCCTTCTTTGTTGTTGACGCTCTGTATTTCACGAAGGACCTGATATCCTTGATCGACACCTTGTGCCAGTGCAAGGGTATTTAGGCCGGCTTTACTGCAACTATTTGCTTCTCCAGTGTCGCCAGAGCCCGTGCAAGAGTTTTGAAAAAAAACTAGGGCAATGGTCCTCAGGTAACTCTTTTTGAGCCATTTTCTTCGTGTAGTTCTCTCTTGTTTTTCGGTTGCAAGTGCAGAGAATCCAATGTAAACAAGTATGACTGGCCGTGCATGACTACAAAAACCAAAACGTATTACGTAATTAGGAGAAGGGGCCATTACTCTTATCCATTAAGAAAGACCCAATGATGAAAAAACAAAATGAAAATTCGCCAGTAAAAACGATAAAAGACATTTCTCGGCAGCAACTCTTCTCCAGAAATAAAGAAACAATGACGATAAAAGAGAATGTTCAGCAGCAACTCTTCTCCAGTAATAATGACAAATTGATGATAAATGGCAATATTCAGCAATTACTCTTATCCATCAAGAAAGACACAATGATGAAAAAAATGAAAATATGCCAGTAAGAACGATAAAAGACATTTCTCAGCAGCAACTTTCTCCAGAAATAAGGAAACAATGATGATAAAAGAAAATGCTCAGCAGGAAATCTTCTTTGGAAATAAAAGCACAATGATGATAAAGGACTATTTTCAACGGCAACTCTTCTCCAGTAAGAAAGACACAATGGCGAAAAATTAACATGTTCAGCAGCAACTCTTAGATAAAAGAGAATTTTCAGCAGCAACTATTTTCCAGGAAGAACGATGCCATGATGACAAATAAAAATATTCACCAGCAACAATTCTCCGGTATTAAAAATGCATTGATGGTATAAGACATTGCTTCGCAGCAACTTTTCTCAAGAAATAAAACTGCAATGGTGATAAATAACAATGTTCAGCATGAACTCTTCTCCAGTAAGAAATGATGAAAATGATTGTCATTTATATAACTCATATGCCATGTGGTCTATGCTGCATTTCATATTAACAATAGCAAATGTCGGCCATTCAACTTCCATAAGTGAGGATAATATTAACTCTGACCAAGAAAACAACAATGCCTAAAGTTTTGTCTCGAATTGAATCCACGCCTTCGGGAGAGGGGGCTACTTCATCTTAGTTATTCTTAATTGCCCTCTTGGGGGATAGGAAATCACTTCATTGACTTGCGAAGCGCAAGCACAAGCGAGTACATGTTGGTGAGTGGGGAAAAATGTTGTGTTCTATGTCAGTGTCAGTGTCAGTGTTCTATGTAGACTTTTCACTTGCCCATATAAAGTATTTGCCTCAGATTAAACATTCACTTTTGATTTGAAGTGAGGCTACCAAGTATGATATCACTTTGCAAGTTTTTCATTGGATAAAATGTAAACTTGTTGAAACAACAAACAACATGATGTACCATACTAGACGCTGGGCATGCTGTGGCAGGGGGGACCACGAGCACGATCACGCACGGAGACAGGGGGAGCATTTTTTACTCGTTGGAAGCATCAGGTGAAAAGAAGAAAGTTTTCTAGCTGTATGCTTATGCAACTAATACAACAATTATAGTATTTCATTTTTGTTTTGCAAAATGATAGTTTTTTAACTTGATGAAACAAGATTGAAAACTGAAGTGAAAATGTTTGCTTGAGTGGTCTCAAAACAAATGTTTTTTGAATTTGCTGCGCCAACACTAAATTCGTCTCTCTGCATAAGTCTCGCAAGACGAAACTCTTCTAAAGACATGGATTGGACCAAAACAACTGAAGACAAAACAGTACAATGAACAAAACTCATATGATTCCATAGAATTAATGTTTAACAGCTGCCAATAATTTATTAAATAACAAATGAACTAACCAATTATCAACATAAGTTTTATTTTCAAAACGGGCATCCAGCTCTTTCAGAGATAGATAGGCCTTCACAACCCGATTCTTTATCATCACTGCCGTACCCAGCTCTGGGTCTTCTTGCAAGAGGTTCTCCTTCTTGCGAGTTTCGACTCTACAAACTTACTACTGAATAGACTTTGTCTTCTTCGCTATCCTCAGGAAGACTTCCTCCTTCGTTGTCAGAGGAATTTGTTTTGAACTACTATTTTCGCAATCCGACATTTTGAAAAGATTTTAGCCAGACACTGTTTCAACACAGGCTGGGCAGCTCTTCCTCAGAGAACAATAGTTGAAGAACAATAGCTCGGTTCATTCTGACGTCACACTGAATCAAAATCTTGAAAATTTAAAAAAGAAGTCCAGTTATTAAAAAGTTGTGGCGGCCAAATTTTCTCATACTGACCCCTATAAAAAATGATTTGCGTGTCATCAAACTGACATCATAGCTCTTCAATAGGCCTGGGTGTGTTTGAGCTTGGAAAAAATATACTTATGCTCGTCAGAAAACACTCAAAATAGGTTCATAGTGATAATCAGATCTTTTTATATAATATAATATTATATTATCTTTCTATATTATATTATATAATATAATATAGAATATAAGTAGACTGGCCGGAAGTGCTTGCTTTGCTCGCTTCACAGAGGGGGGCAAGAGAAAAAAATTTAATGGCTAGGCGCACTTTGTGCACTTCATTCGCTTTTGCTCATCCCCCTTTCAACCCCATGTACAATGGGTTGGCTTGCTGGGCTCGCCTGTCTATCTTTTTCAAGAAACATTGACTGACAGGGCGCACTTCTTGCACTGCACTCACTTGAGCTCATGCCCCTTTCAACCCCACATGCAATGAGTTAGCTTTTTGTGCTCGCCTGTCTATCTTTATCAAGGAACCTTGACGTAGGGCGCACTTTGTGTGCTGCATTTGCTTACCCTAATGCCTCTGCCTACTCCTGCTTATAACAGCTTGACTCGCTTCACTCGCCTGATAATAGCTTATCATAATTTGTGATCAGGGATTATCAGGCGAGCGAAGCGAAAAAGTCTTTTTGATTACACTGTTCGCTGTTTCTGCCCATTGTTTTGGGGCATTCAACCTATTGTTTTTGGCAAGGAACGAGCGTCATCACGCGACTCCACAGAATAATAATATTAGACTTATTAGTAAGTTGCTATTTGGGAGTATTTAGTGTATATTTCTTGCATGGCAATTCCTGTATGAGCAGTCTTGCATTGCACTGACATGGATATATTTTCTTTGTCTAAGTTCATCAATTGCTGATATGACTTTTTATTACGTCTGCTATAATTCAAAATGAATAACAATTCTGTTAGTCATTCAGATCAACAAGTCCAGTCAGGAGTTGCTGAGTTTAGCAGAAATTCCCCACCTGCTGATTATAAAAGTAAATAAAAGAAATATTGTATCCTGTGTTGCACGTGCATGGATATATATCGTTTATCTAAGTTCTTTAATCGCTGAAATGAACTTTTATTCTGCTTGCTATAATCTAATTCAACAACATGTTCTACTAGTTATTCAGATCAACAAGCCGGCAGTTACTGATAGGCACAGAGGGCTACCTGATGATCATGGAGGTAAACAAACTGAGAAGCTAAGTAATATTTATGGATTGAACGCATCCGTGCTTATTTAATCTGCAGTCCTTTCGATCGCTACTATATGTCATTTAATAGTAAAAATTTAATCAGAACTTACATCAGTAAAAATTAAGGGCTCATTTGGATGTACAGTGCATTGTTATACAAGAAAGTAAATTTCCGAGCTGGATTTACAATTTGTGGTTGGTATATATTAGGGTCTTTAACAACGCTGACGTTGTTTTGATAGAGAGCAGAGTTTGTAAATAGTTGGTGAAGCATTCATTCGGTGGCAGCACTCTTTAAATAAGTGCAAACTGATTTAAAGAGTGCAGACTTTCACCATCAACTGCAAAATTACATTTAAATTTACAAACTGCAGACTTTCACCATTTGATGGTGAAAGTCTGCAGTTTTCGACAGTTGCAAACAAATTGCGAAAACAATAAGTATAAAAAATTGTTGGTAACTGAGTTGCTTTGAAACAGGCTTGCATTATCATCCAAAAATTGCAGCAAATTTGGCAGAAAATGAAAATTAAATTTAAAGATGGCCGTAAATGATCCTTATACTTTGCTTTTTTGCTCTATACCTAATTAGTAATGGTTTCTCACAACATATTTTTAATATTTATGCAAATATACTTTTGGTGCTAGAGTGCAGTTTTTCCAGAGACAAAGTTATCAACTATATACACAATTGGTTCACATAATAGGAAAGTTGGGACATGTTAGACCAGAAGAGAAACAAACCTGTGAGCCGACTGAAAGTTCTGAAATGAGCATGGGGCATCCTTTCCCTTTAGTGCAGGTAAATCATATAATTGAAGTACTTTACCTGTGCCTTGTTTGTTGATAAACATGGTTACTCTGCAGTCAAATTTGCAATTATAGGCATATGTCACAAATGATCATCATTATGGGTCCAATTTTAAAAAATGTTTTGGTATGAAATACTGTACAGTTGAAATACGGACAATCTTAAACTTTCGGGCCCATCTTATCAAAATAAGGGCCTATCTACCTGCTCTTGTGTAAGCATGGAAAGTTTAGATATTGGACTTGGGACATTTAAATTAGGACGTTTAGATCTGGAGTTTAATTTGTTCAGATTCATCTGTACAACACAGTGACAATTTTATATAATGATTTAACGTATCAGTTCAAATCGAGCGAACCTTTCTAGTGAAGTCTATATTTAATGATTGTGCTTTTGTGCTATATTTGTTACATTTTGTGTTCGTTCACTTATTGTTTGGATATTTCAGAACATTTTCAAGCAGAATAAAAATAAGCTTTCCTTGGTCACCTATATCTTGTAGCTAATATATGGCACTTCCATTTGCGATCTCACTTCGGGCTGAAACACAACTCGAAATATTTTTCAAGATTTTTGATAAGGGATATCTGTTACATATAGATTCCAAAGGATATGCAGGATCAATGGGGGATAGGTGAATCGAAGGTAATCAGAAAAAGAAAAGCCAAAAATTTCACAAATAGGTGAGTCAAGTAATATATTTATACTCATACTGCTATTATCTTTTTTATTGTATACTCTTCATTTTTATCAAATATCTGATTTAGGATTGGACAGCGTACATGACGTGTTAATGCTTTCTATTTTGTGCTCATGCAACTTATTACCTTCTGCATATTTAGAAGATAAGAAGGGAAGTGGAAACAAGAAAGTGGAAACCAAGTGAAGTCTGCCAAAAGGCTAGCCATCAAAAGTTGTCTGACAGTATCTTTCTGAATATTTCTAATAATAATTGTAATTCGAAGATCTATTATTTACGACATCTAACCTCCCAAGGAGAATGCAGAATTTAATATCTGCAACTATTTATTTTTAGAATGTGCCAATAAGAGGAATGTTTTGATAAAGTCCTGGCCCAAGATTTTCAGTCCGTCCATGTCCGAAATTGGAAGTACCGTATTTCCTCGATTAAACGCCCCCCCTCGATTAAGCGCCCCCCTCGAATAAACGCCCCCTTATGCTGACAGCTTTTGTAATAAACGCCCCCCTCGATTAAACGCCCCCTCTTTGTGCAAAACCATGGCGACTTTCATTTTCTACGTTGTTGCTCGATAAAGCAAGGTTCAACTAAACCATTTTCTTTTTTTCTGGACCCAATAACAGAGCCTGTGATCTTGTACCTTCTAATAAACGCCCCCCCTCGAATAATGGCCCCCCTCGATTAGGCGCCCCCTCAAAAAGTGCCGAGATTAATAAACGCCCCGGGGCGTTTAATCGAGGAAATACGGTATTGGGATTGCACATTTTGCAACGAAACTAAGAAGGAGGTTACTATGAATTACAAGGGACATTTTGAAGAGAAGAATGGTGAGCGTGGTTACAATAAACTTGGTAAATATTCTACTGTTATTTCAAAGAATGACCTTTATAAATAATGGACTCGTCAATTGGCAGATGACTAACTATGCTGTTTATATTTTTTTCTAAGTATACAGTAAAAACCAGCATGTAAGAGACTAATTCCAATCTAACATTACTATTCTGCGGAGTCACGTGATGACGCACAAAACTTGCCAAAAACAATATATTCGACCCAAAACAATAGGTCAAATGCCTGAAAAATATGGGCCAAAAGGGCGAACTGTGTAATAAAAAAGGCATTTTTGGTTTTTACACTTGTTCTGCTATATTGCAAATAGAAGGGGCCATTTTTCAATTAGACCAAGGTTGTCTATTGTTGGTTTCGATTTTATAAAGTTCTTTTGAATTCTTCCATTTCTTACTCTGCTAATTGTGATATCACAAAAAACTACAGTTTGCGGCTGCGAAACTTCCAAATTCTAGCTTCAAACTCTATTTTCGAACAAAGTATGTACTGTTCACTTGACTGATCTGTTTCGCCTTTTGCTGCAAGCTCATTGGCTCTTTCTTGGCCCATGCGAATAGTCGATCAATTTTTGTTATCTTGCAAATTAGCCCTCAGGTTGCAGAAGGTACTTTTGGAAAAGACGCATGTTTTTGTTTTGCAGACAAAGGAAAACTTTGCGCATTTCAAACTGTTTTACAACCTGAATAATCTTTGTAAGAATTTGCTAATTGTTTTAAAACACATGGACAATGGCATGAAACAATAGAGAACACAGGTGATAGCTTTGTTTTGTTTTTAGAATGAAATGGTTGTGTTTTCCGTAGGAGGGGAACGCCATTGTTGCTATGGCATGCTTGCAACCCTTAGGCCTCATGTAAACAAAGTCAAAGTTTTAGTAAACAAATTATGATAAGGGATTTTCAGGGGAGAGCAGTTAGCCAAAGTCTTGTAGGGGGAGTAGGAACAGCCATGAGCCCCAGCGAATTCAGTGCACAAAGTGCACCTACCAGTCAACGTTTCTTGATAATGGATAACAGGGGCAAAAAATCCAGCAAAAAATCAGATTGACGCTTTGATGCATGTTTTTGGGCATGGCCCATAAAATTTTCGTCAACCACGCCCTTCTAGCTATTAAATGTAACTAGTAGCAGTTTCGGCATCTCTAGTGCTGATCAAATTTTGCCTTGACGTGGGCAGTGACAGCATTGATAGAATACAAAGAGGATCAATGTAAGTAAGGCACAGTTTTTGTTACTTAACATCCAGCGCCAAAATATATTAGAATCTTTCAGACTAAAACCTATGTTATTTATTTAACTATTAAATTGAACAAACTGAACGGAACAGAACAGAATTAAATGGAATGTTTACTATGATGTAAGAACTTCTCACTGAGGGTCTATGTTTAGTATATCAACAAGTCTCATTTTACGAGGATGTCTGATAGCAAAACGGTCAATTATCTCATCAACATCCAACAATATTTTTCTATTGGAGTGAAGCAAGGAAGACCATTAAGTCTCTTTTCAGCCATTGTGTTGCGTATAAATGATGTAAGATGGAGATGGAAAGTTCACATGTGCAGGTTGTCACTGGCAAGGTTGCAAGAATATGTATTGCCGAGTACCTTAGGTGTATTAAATTTCGTGGTGTATTATAATTTGCGCGTACTTGAATTCGCGCATTTTAAATTCGCGCACAAATCTTTCATATTTTCGCGCAGTCTTGAATTCGCGCACACGAGCAAGTAGGCAGAATAATACAAAAACTCAGTTCAAAGAAAAATATATTTCTGAAAGTTACTCTTGATTAAAAGTAACATTTTTATAAGAATGGGTCTTCATAATGGCGCTCTTTTGCTAAGAAATCTATAATCCCAGCCCTCTTAAACCCTTTGACAGCTAATCTGGTCGGTTTTGCATGCGGTTATAAAAAGATGTCAACCACTTTGCCTGTATCGGCTTCAAAATGCAGATTTTCTAGTCTACTTCAACTTGTTCTGCTTCACAACCATTTTGAAATTGCTGCTGTACTTGTTCTGCAAGCCAGTTCTGCGACTCTTTATGGAGAAATGCCTTGCAACCTTTATTTACTGTGAAATCAAGGGGCTGGTAAATATGGGTCATGTTGTTTGGCACTGGAACCCTTTTCCCGTTAATTTTAAGTACCAACTGTTTCCCACTCTGTCCATTGGCCCTTAAAAACATCGGCTAGCAAAAGCCACTCTTGATATCTTCTAAGTTGCAGCTTTTATCTCTTCTTTTCTACATATGGCATTAGAATTTTCAGCACGAATTCCTTGGATTTCTCTTCATTGGACCAATGGTTTTCAGTGTGTGTGATGTGAAATTCCTTTGGAAATGTGTAGTCCGGATGACGGATCAAATTAAATTCAACAACCAAAATTTTAGTGGTATTTGCGATTGAATGATGATCGCTGGAATTTGCGATTGAATATATAGTTTTTAATTTCGATTTAATATTAAATCAAACATGTGGAAGCTTCTCGTATTACTTTTTGCAATAGCATAAAATACTTTCTCGTTGAGTTTATGACGATATTCTGCCTTTGCGTTATGCGCATGTGTGGCCTTTTTCGCGCAGCTTAATTTTCGCACAGTACTTCATTTCGCGCAGTCGGGGGTGCGCGAATAATAGTACAGCGCGAATTTAAATACACCTAAGGTATATGTCAGGAAATGATATTTTATCAATGGCTTGTAGAAGAACTTGAAGGGTTTCTGGAGGATTTCCTTCCAACTTAAGACAATGATCTTCCCACATGCTAAGCTCTGTATCAATAAAGTGGGGCTCAGGCAAGTCACCCATACAGTTGTTTAGAAAAATCATAAACTTTTTATTCCAATCGGAAAAAGAAACTACTTTTACAGGAAAGGCGTAGAATCTGTCCAAATCAGCTATGTTTCTTTCTGAGAAACGGGTTTGAATTTGTGTTGTAAGATGATCAAGGAATAATTCTAAACATGGTTACTCTACTAATTACCATCCCAAGGTATGGTAAAAATTCTTTCATAATACTGGCTGACACTATCTGCCTTGGTATTTTGTTGGTTGTGTCGTGGGGTGTTTCTTTATGAATTCCACCCAGAGCTGGGGACGGTTGTCAGAAGTTCGGTAGGCGATATCTCGCTTGCGATGGTGCTGATAACGCTAAGGATTGATGCAATAAAGACAACAAACTTTTTGCGGTGCGGTACGGCTGACCTGAAGGCCGCCACTGTACCACTTGTCTTCAGACTCTCTAACTTAAACTGCTCTGAATCTTCTTCTCTACTCTATTTATGTTCACAATAATAATCAAAACAAGCGTGGTGACATGGTGCTCCATTCTTGTGCACCTGGGACCCTAGTGTGGATTGGCACGCGCCTTCACACTTTCAAGCGGGTGCACCAGCCAACCACGCTCATACTTAACAATACTGTAAACAAATATGTGTCAAATACAAGATAACAATTGTAATTAAACAACGGCCCACACAACAGTTGCATTGCTTACTTACAGTTCCAGGGCAAGATGGCTCAACATTCACAGAATTAGTCAATGCTTTGGCCTCATCAAACCTAATAGCATGGTGAATTGATTTTTCATTTCGCAAGCTTCGAAGAGTTGCACAAAGCAGACTAAATTTCTCATTTGTTGTTGGAGGAAACTGCCTGGAGCTGTTTAGTAAGTGCTTGTGTGACCTCCAAGCAGCGAGAATAAACAATTAGACAAATTATGAACCCGAAAGATGTAATGGATAGAAACAAAGGACACACATAACGTACAGCATCTGCATTCCATGACCGATCTTCGTTCAGCTTTATAGCTTCAAGGCAATGAGCAATGGCTGTAAATACTTGTGCAAAAATATCGACACCATCTATCCTTGCGACCCTTCTTGTGCGGCATACATTTATCAAATGAGTGTGACGTGCCTTTGGAACAATTGATTTAAGTTTTGCTATCAAAAATGCATTCTTTGTTGGACTGTTGTTGGATGAATTGAAAAAAACCCAAGGAATGCAATGAACATAGGGAGCTTTTGGATACTGCTGTGATATTCTTGAAGCAGCCCCAGCGCACTTGCCAGCCATGTTGCCAGCACCTTCATACCCTTGACCTTTGCAGAGACTCATGCCAAGCAATAGCTTTTCTATACTGCCAAGAATTGTTTTTGAAATTGCTTCTCCTGATAGCCCTTCATTTCATGCATCAAATCCAACAAATGCCTCGCGTATTATGCTCTTATCATCAACAAAACTAATGACAATGGCCATTTGTTCTCTGTTGCTGACATCAGATGCTTCATTTGCCAGTATGGCAAAATATCGGGACTCCTTCATCTCACTCACTAGTTTTGCTAATATCAACTCCTCGCAAATTGAAATAATTTCATTTTGTGTCGTCTTCGACCGAGATGTTGCCGACTTTGGAGCATACAACATTTTTAAAAACATTATTATCATGTGTATTTATATATTTTAATATCTCCTGCAACTTTCCAGGGTTATTGTCACACATATCATAGTAATGGGAATCATCGCTGCTGCCTCGCAAAGGTATGTTCTGACGTCCGCAAAGAACAATGGCACCCACAATTGGTTTCAGTTTTTCTCGATTGCGCTGTACTTGGCTATCAACAATTGTATTCAATTGAAGATCAATTGCCTTGGAGATTTGAGCCATATGCCTTCTGAAATTTGCAGCCATTAAAGAAGAGGTACAATGCAGTGGGGACTTTTCGCAAAATTTTCTTAACCCATTGGACCAATTATAGAAAGGTGATTTGTATAGGCTGTCTAATTTGGTGGCATTATGTCCCGTTTAGTTAGAGCCAAACAACACACAGTTGATGCAGAAAACACCATCCAAACGCCTAGAGTAAAACAACCATGGAAACTGAGATCATGAGAACCACCATGAGAACCACCTGAACAGAAATTTGCGACCATAATCATCAACAGGAAAGCAGAAATCTTGACTTGGCTTAGAAATGTGGTTCGAAAGATGTAACTTTTATTCATCAGATTTTTTACTTTTAAATATTGGTCACCAATATGAATAACATTTGATAAACTTGAATTGGAAGCTTGCACAGTATGACTACAATTTAAGGATGGCTTTGCAGAAGAACTATTTGCAGAACAACTTTTATCAATGGACATGTTTAAAACAGTTTTTTGTAAATCAAATTCAATGTCTGACTTTGGGGCCTTAACAGGAAAATGGTCGAGAATATTGAATTTTCTTTCGCCTGTGAATTGTACAGATGTTGTTTTTGTTGTTACTTGTTCTGAAGGGATTGTTGATGACTTAAGTGCTCTGTCAAAGAATGAAGGGAGAGAGAACTGAATTGCATCAAGTTCAAGTGGCATGAGAGGGACAAAATGGTTTTTCCTATGTGGTATTTTTGATTTGGTGATACAATTGTCAGACATGCAGGCACAGTGAAACAAGTTAACGTTTTTCTCATATAGCACAACTATGCATTCAGGACGAGGATGGACAGTTACATCGAGTAGAATTTTATAAATATCACTGAATGTTTCACTTCTCTTATAATATTTTTTTTTTTTTTTTTTTTTCTATATATCATTAAAACTAAAAACTCAAAATTACTTGTAATACAACAGTGTACTATCCATAGCCACAAAAGACACTAGGTCACCGAGTTCTAGCTATGAATGGCACTTACAATTTTCAATTATAATATACAATTAATGAAAACATTAAAGACGAGAAACAGACAGAGCAAAAGAAAGAAAGACAAACAAAATAGGTACATACCTAAAAGAAAAAGGTTTTAGGGGCTGCTGCTGTTTTAGATGCATATTTTCTTAATTAAACCGTCCCGTATCTATAATGAAGGTTATGATGGATTCTAGAATAATTGTATTTTCCATAATGGTACAATTGGGGCTACTGTATAGTAGAATATTACAACGCGATTCATCATCAAGGGAGGCAAATCCAATTCCAGGAATATCAGAGAGTTGACCAAAGAGATCTTTGCGATAATCGCGATACTGAGGGCAGTGCAGGAGAAAATGTTTGTTACTTTCTTTACTTAACCCGCAAATACAGACTGGAGTAAGACAGTCAAAGGCATGTCTGAAACGATGTTCATTAAGGGCACTAAACTGAACACGGAGCCTGGTCAGTAGCCTTATACCCAAGCTATCAGATATACGGTATATTGGATTTTTCACTGGTCGAATAATGGAGAGCAGTTTTGCTTTAAACTGTGAAATTGAGGCAGAGTTTTGGATCTCACTATCTAGTAAATTCCACTCAAAGAGTGTGTTCTGAAAGTAAGTGTTAGCAAAACGAGTTGTTCTCGCAACTGGTTGCTCATATATATTTGGATTCCGTAAATCATATCTTAGTTGACGTTCCTTTGGTATTTCATTGAAAAGATATTCAGGTGATTTGGATTTTTTTAGAGAAAAAAAGTGCGTTAGTCTACGGTACCATCGCCTGTGATATAAGGTTTCCCATCCTAACTCTTGGTAGAGCCTTTGTCTACTAGTACCTCTCCACGTTCCAGTCACTGCCAGAGCCGCTGAGTACTGTACCTGTTCTAATCTTTTTGTGATTTCAAGATGCATTTCAGGGTCAAATCTATGATATATTATATCCCCGTAATCTAAATGTGGCCTTACATAAAGCTTGTACACTTGATCAAGGACGTCCCTTGATGCAAATTTAGAGAGGTATCTTATCAATCCAATGCCCCTACGTGCCTTCAAAATTGCTTCTCTAATGTGACTTTGGAAGTCGAGCTTGGAATCAAGGATAATCCCAAGGTGTTTATGTTCTGAGCTAGTTTTTGTTTCATCATTTCCTAATTTAAGAACTGGATGGGTAGGTTTGGCTCTTTTCCAAGAAAATATGATTTCCTCGGTTTTGTCAGCATTGAATAGCATTTTCCATTGCCACGCCCAAATACGAATTTTTTCAAGGTCAAGATTTAAAGCAAGACTGGTATCATATTCATCTTTTACAACGGAGAACAGAGACGTGTCATCTGCAAACAGCTTTACTTCACACGAAACATTGTTAGGAAGATCATTAATGTATACGAGGAAAAACAACGGACCAAGGACTGACCCCTGGGGCACACCAGCTTTTACTGTAGACCAATTAGAACATTTTCCGTTCAATAAGACTCGCTGTTTGCGATCATGCAAGAAATCCTGGATGACTTTTAAAAAGACTACCACTAATTCCGTTGCATTTCAGTTTGTATAGCAGACCTTTATGCCACACCCTATCAAATGCCTTGGACAAATCTAGGAAAACAGCTCTCGTTTCTCTGCTAGGAACGTCTTCAAAGGCAGTATAAATTGAATGAGTTATTGACAACAACTGGTTTAAAGTTGAGTCGCCCGGGCGAAAACCAGACTGATTTGGAGTTATAAGGCTATGATCACATAAATGCTTGTAAATAGCGTCAAAAATAATTTTTTCAAAAATCTTACCAAAAATCGGTAACAGGGAGATTGGACGATAGTTTCCTTTGTTTTGTCTACTGTTTTTCTTATGAATAGGAATCATATTCGCTCTCTTCCACGAAGAAGGGTAAACACCAGTTTCTAAACACTTTTCAAATATTAGACACAAAGGCTCTACAATTTCAGTATCACAGATCTTTAGCATTGAGACTGAAATATCATCACATCCATGTGCCTTCTTGGAATCAAGTGAGCGAATAAGCTTAAGGACTTTTTCTCTTTCAACAGGCACATTCTGCAATAGCGTTGGACACAATGATCGAAAATCAGGAAGGGTACTATCTGTCACGACGGTGCTACATTGCTCTACAAAATAGTCATTAAATAGATTCGCCTTAGCCTCCAAGTTGGTAATGAAGAGGCCATTTTCTAGGATCGGTGGTATATTTGCAAATTTCTTTTTGTCAACAAGCTTTTTCAAAATACTCCAATACGATTTTACGCCAATATGAGGATCAGACAACTTATTTCCCAGTTTAGAATAAAATGTGTTCTTGGCTTCTGCGATTTTTTTACTGTTTTCAAATTGAAGATTTCTAACTAAGTTCCAGTCCTCCTGCTTCCTTCCTCGCCTGATATACCTTCTGTATACCCTATGCTTCCTTTTAATGGCAGTTTTCAGGTTTGTAGTGAGCCAAGGCGGGTCCTTGTCATTAATTCTTATTGTCTCGTTTGGAATGTGAATGGAAACAATTGCATAAAGAGTCCTAGTTAAATAGTCGACCATTTCCGTTGGGGAAAGAGAATTGAAGCTATTTACCCAGTTCACATTAGTGATAGAATTTTTTATCGTTTGCACGTTAGCTTTTGAATAGTGCCAGACGGTTCTTTTATAGGGGGGAGGAGAGGGCAACGACAAGCTCAGATTGCCAAAAATAATTTGATGTTGACAGTGTACATCCAATGAAGGGTGGACACCATAGTCAACAAACATGCTTGGCTGGTCTGTGATTATCAAATCAATTCGTATATTTATTGGTTCGTCAATCAGCTGATACAGGCCGTTTGTTTCCAAGAACTCGTCAAGGGCTGCACCCTCTGGACTTTCTACATCCTCAGCCCACCATTGTGAGGATCTGCAATTAAAGTCTCCGGTAAAGATAACGCAGTGAGGTCTTTCATTTCTAATAGTACTTAAAACCTGCTGTACATTGTTAATGAATGCTTCAAACTGCTCACTATTTTGGCTTGGACTGCGATAGAGGGTAATTACAAATACCTTCTTTCGTGAAATAGTTACTTCAGAAACAATCATTTCTTGTAATATTTCAAGGTCAGCTCTCCTCTTGATTGGCAATTCATCCCGGAAATATAAACAAACTCCCCCAGTTTTAGAATTACTTGGATGATCGCTGCGAAAGATCTCTGGGCTGAACCCCTTAATACTAATTGCTTCATTTTTTATTGTACTATCAAGCATTGACTCGGATATTGCAATGACATCAAATTTATGAATAGCATCATAGGCCTCGATAAGTGATATTTTTATACTGTCCCTTGCACAAATGCTATTGAAATTCCAATGGAAAAATTCTAGGCCCTTACTTATTCTTTGGCCTGGGTTCATTTGAATATCACCAGATAGCAACAATAACATATTTAGAGGGTAGCGTCGCCCAAGCCTCAGATCAATAAAAAAGGTAAAGAAAAGCATAATATATACAATATTTTGCAAGATTCTAATCAGGCTTTTAATTTTCATTTTTTCAATATTTCCTTGTGAAGTCTTCAAGATATATTGAAGCACAAAGTTGTAGGAAATTGTAGCGAAATAGTCCAAAGCAGACAAAACAGAGGTAACGCAGAGAGATGTTGAACTATTTGGGGTCAAATATGTCCATGACCACACAACAATACCAGAAAGTGGGGCAGTGAATACTGAAATCCATATGAAGAGGTACAAGTATCCTAAGCCTCCTAGGGTATCTAGAATCATTTCAATAACCGGCAGCGGATGGTAGGATCGCTTGACAATCAAAACCCTTTTATTGAAAATTCCTGCACGCCACTCATTCACTCCTATCGGCATCTAAAGTGCATTTGATATCTTTGGTCATTCTCTGAAAACAAACATTTCAAATCGGATCTATACATATATGTGGTGAATATAAAGCAGCAGCAGCAAGTTAAAAAGAAGAGAGAAAAATAAGATTGAAGAAAGTAAAGGAAAAATAGACTAGTAAGCTGGTCGCAGCATGAAAGCATTTATTAAATATAGTTTCTATTTAGCCAAAATCACGAAGACAAAATATAACTAGGGCATTATTTCTCAATTGCCGTTTATTCTAAAAGGTATTGTAACTGAAACAATGAGGTCAAGCTTCACCTGTGACAATCGATTCAGATTTAAATGATGTGTTTTCTCAAAATAAAGAATAAAATTTCCTGCCCTCTGGGCAATTCCACTGAATGAAAACCACCCTTTAAGGCAATGGTTGTCAGGTCAGTGGTATTCCCCAATCAGGTACGATTCAATGCGGTAAAAGATAAACAACAAGTCTGTTGTAAATTCATAAATTCTTAAAGTAAAAGTACAGCTATCCTATCAACTGAAAAGAAAATATTGAAAAATGATGTCTTTTTTGTTACACCTTAATGCTGCGCGAACCAACTCATATCTGAATGTACTAACACAAGAGAGGGAAATTAATAAATAGTTAAAAATTAAATAGGCCTACCGTCATGTTCTTGGCTAGGACCCTTTCACCTAGGAGTTTCTGATTTTATCTTGAAGTTCAGTAATAGATTGGAAATACAGAAAGTCACCATCGGTAAGTTTGGCAGCAATATTGCAGTTTATGTCTGCAAATACGAAGTCAATTATCGACGCTTGATTCGCAACATCTCTTGCATCGTTAAGGAGTTTCATTCTTCTGGCAGTAAGATCAACTCTTACTTTGACATTATTTTTCGCTTTTTTCCTATTTCGATACACAAGCGTGCATGCTTTAAAAGAATTGAAACGTGCAATGATCTGCTGTCGTTGGGAGCCGTCCTTGCTTGTTTTCCTCTTCCCAATTCGGTGAGCTCTGTCAATATCATTTGCGTCTAATGCGCAGTCCATTTCATTCATAATTTCTCCAGTTTTTTTCGCACAATCTTCCTTGCTGCCATTTGCAGGTAAGGGTACGTTATCAAAACGAAGACAAACACGCCTACTGTACTGTTCGTGGTCATCAACTTTCTTATTCAGGTGGTCTACCAAAACCAATTCGCTTTCCAGGGAGTCGATCCTTTGCTCAAGCATAGCAATTCTTGAGTTGATTTCCGAAGCCTTTTCTTCAATTCGTTCTTCAATTTTTCTGTCAAGCTTATTAATTAAATCCTCCAGTAATGTATCTATGGTATCTTTCGTTGGTAACTTTGCCACATCTTTTCGAATTGGAGCAATAGCATCGCTTATCATTTGTTTCAGATCTTGCGACTGACTACCTTGGCCACGCCTTCCATGTTGATACCGCGTGTTAGGCCCTTCTGCTGCAGCTTCCTTCTCCGACATATTACTAATTTATGAGCCTAAAACTTATGACAGTGTAAC
This sequence comes from Sanderia malayensis, assembly GCA_013076295.1. Lineage (NCBI taxonomy): Eukaryota > Metazoa > Cnidaria > Scyphozoa > Semaeostomeae > Pelagiidae > Sanderia > Sanderia malayensis. The sequence goes on from RQOL01000139.1 coordinate 790,157, forward strand.
GCACGCAAGCTGTAGATATGATAAAATGCTTGACAATAAATTACCACATTTGACATTTGACTTCTTATAATATGACTCTATTGACATTCAAATGACACTGGACAATGCTGTCAAGGACAACAGCAGGGGCGGCGCAGAGCCCCGCAAAAATAGTATTACCAAGGTCCGAGCGAAGCGAGGAAACGGGGGTTTGGAGGCGGAGCCCCCGAAAATTTTTTGCAAGCCACGCCCTTTCTTTCGTTGGAAAACGCCATTTTTATGGGAGCCACCTTTTCTTGTTTTGATTATTTTTGTATTTTTATGGTGAGAAATATTTTCTTTCACTTTGTTCATTACGCCAGTTTAACATTCTATGTTAATCCTGTAAATATGGTCAATTCAGCCTAAAACGTTTCAACCTAAAATGTTGACACAGACTCCACCCCTTCAAACAGAATATCAATCGTAAAAAAACCGTACAAATCCACTGTGACAGACTGTAGAATGGAAGTGAACAATGACTGACGTTTCATCCTTTAAACATATCATATTAAACTTATTTTTTCGAAAATCTCTCAAAACGGCGTTCATTTTCAGGGGTTTTCATTGCCGAATGAGATGCGCAAAGTGACATTCTATGTGCAACACAATGGTTGTAGTAGGCTGCGGGGAAATGCTCTTGAACTTGTTTTTGCACTCCGTTGAGGTTTCCACTCATTGTAGGAGCACCATCATACGACTGCCCCACAACCTTTTCACCGCATTTATCTGGTACAACTTTGTAGCCCTCCAAAGTGCTTAACATTATATCGGTGATACTATCAGCTGATTGATCGGCCGAAGAAAACGAGGTAGCCGTTGAGATGCGAGAGTTAAAGCGGCTGCAAGCCTTTCCATTCCAGCCACGTTATTAAAATCGCAATTCTAATAACGCGGGCGCGGCTTCCATGTCTTGGCCACATGGGCCCCTTCGTTTCTTCCTTCTGTGACTAAGCGTTAGAGAAAAGTAAAATATAAATTGTTACTACTCACCGTCGACAAATCACCAATGACCAAACAAGGCCAACAGTAAAAAGTGTTTTTTTCTTCATCTCCACATATCCATGTAAATAACTCATACGCAGAGTCACTGGATCTATGTTTTATTGTTACTTTTGGACAAGGTCTTCCATCTTCTTTAAGGCGGAGACATTGCCCGTACGTTAGCTTTCCTTGAGTTGATAGCAAAGACAACACTTTTCGAAAATTCCAGTGGTGTTCATTTCCATCATTTCGAAGAACGCGATCCATCTTGACTTCGAACACCACACCGAAACAGCGAACACAAAAAGCTGACAGCCACGTTATTAAGAATCAAAAACTAATAACGGGGCTGCCATGGTCCTTTTTATTAACCATAGAAAACAATAGACTCTTGCGTCACGAAATGCTGTCAATACAATGACACTCCCCTCTCACGTTATTAGAATTTGGAATTTAATACCGTGACTTTCCGTAGCTCACATATCAGAAATAACAATGGGATTAACTGATGTTGGATTAACAGATCAATATTGCTTGTCTTCTGTATTCTTTTGTAACGTAAATATCATTCACTTGACAATGACTGACGGAGACAGTGAAAAAACACGTGTTTGCAGAAATTACGTAACACTTCCTTGATTGTAAATAAAGTAAAACAAAATATTAAAAATAGAAAAATGGAACTTATACTTTGAAAAAAAAGTGGTATTAGACTAATAATGCCAATACCATTCCGTGCCGCCCCTGGACAACAGGGAAGAAACTGGGATCAAGCTCAAAATAGTATCAAGCTTTCTTGATACTAAAGAGACAGGGGATCGTAGCGACCCAATGTAATGTATGTGGGTTGGGAAGAGGCATGAGCATAACGAATGCAGTGCACAAAGTGTGCCTGTCAATAAGTGTTTCATGATAGATGATAGACAAGCAAAAGTAGCAAGCTAACCCATTGCATGTTGAGTAGAAAAGAGCATGAGTAAGCGAGTGCAGAGCACAAAGTATGCCTACCAGCAAATGTCTCTTCATGATAGATAAACAGGTGAGCATAGCAAGCCAATCAAATGCACGTGGGGTAGGAAGGGGCGTCAGCGTAGGGAATGCAGTGAACGAAGTGCGCCTACCAGTTAATTTTTCTTGATAATAGAGAGACAGGTGAGCATAGCAAGCCGACCCAGTGTAAGTGGGGGTAGAGAGAGGCATGAGCGTAGCGAATGCACCGGGGAGGTGCACTTGGAGTCAATGTTTCTTGATAGTTGATAGACAGGTGAGAGTCGAGAGCTAAAACATTGTACGTGGAGTAGAAAGGACCATGAGCACACAGAATGCAGTGCATGAGGTGGGCCCGCCAGTCAATGTTTCTTGATAATAGATAGACAGGCCAGTGTAGTGAGCCAACCCATTGTGCATGGGGTAGATAGGTGCATGAGCGTAGCGCAGCGTATGAAGTGCCCAAACAAGATTAGGTTTTCTCCATGTTGGGCTGCAGCAAGCAAGCAAAGCGAGCGATAATCGCTAGTATGAATATAATACTCTTCCTTTATTTAAGAACCTTTTGACCCTGAGTAATTATTTGAGTTTCTTTTACATTCGTTTAAACTCTTACATTACATTACATTAACACAAAATTACATAGATGATACCATGGTGAGGAAAAATGCAATGACTAAAACATGGCCATTACACTAGTATGCAATTCAAATGAACAAAAAGTGAATAAAATATAATTAAAAAATGGTTTATGTAAAGGAAGAATTTGGGACTGAATCGAATCAACCAGTTTCCTAAACAAAAAGCAATGTATGCTCCAGAATTTCCTTGTGAATGAATTAGGAAGCTCTTTATCACTATACAATAATAGTTGTAACATGCATGGAAGAATTACTTATCCAAGTGGTTACAAAAAGCAAGTATTCAAGTGAGGAGGTTTATCCTCTGTGCGGCAAAAGAAGGGCAGAGCAACAAAGAGTATTTGGTTTCTTCTATGCCATCGTTTGTTTGACACATTGGGCTTGTGGTATCTTTCAAGATGTGATTGAATTTGTGATAATTTAATTTACCAGGACAAGCTCTCATCTGAGTTAGGTATAATAAGCCTTTTCGGTCATGTATACCATAAGTAGACCTTTCAGGCGACGGGATTTCTGCAAGTACATTTCTTTTTAAACAGCAACAGAAAGTGCTAGTCTTATCTCTGGTATCAGCTTATTCCATTCAGACAAAGAATGAGGATAGAAGCTGGATTTGTATTTTTCAGCCCTTACCCTTATTTTTCCAATCACGTTATGTTTGCCTAAAGAGTACCAATACTGTGGAATGAGTTCCCTTGTATAATCTGGGGCTGGGTTATTTAAAAACGTTTAAAACAAGCACATGTGTCTACGCCATCTGCAAAGACTAGCGATTCCCTTCCTAGCTTGTAGTACAATTTTTTACTTGATGTTCCCTTCCATGCTCCAGAAACAGCAGGGTATTGTACTGATTCTATTTTCCATTTGATTATATAAGTTAGTATTTCCACTAAACTTGCATAATTTTGGTGGAGCATGGTATATCATATCTCCATAGTCTAAGTGGGGCCTATTATAAAGGTTAAGTCATCCGTTAAGGGCTGCACAGGGAAGATAGCTAGAGAGAAATCTCAACATACCAATACCTTTTCTGGTTTTAGACATGGCCGAATGAAGATGGGCAGAGAAAGAAAACTTTGAATGCAAAGTGATTCCTAAATGTTTATGCTCAGTCACTTGCATCACTGGTGTGTTGTTGAAGCTAACTGCAGGATGATTTACAGCATTTTTTTATTTGAAAAAATTAATTGCACAGCTTACTTTCGAGGATCAGGATTTAAGGTTATTCTCCAATCATGCACCTATTTACTCATCACCTCCAAATCATGATTCACATCGTTAATAACCTCACTAGTGTCTTTTACTATAGTAAAAAATGACATATTGTCGGCAAAAAGCTTAAAATTGCATCTTTAGTCTTATAGAATGTGAAGGATAGATTAGCATTGAACGACGAACTCCCAGAAGTAGAGTATAAAAGGCGGGTTCTGGCTCACCTGTCGAGGCCGGTTCAAGCTCACTTGTTGGGGGCGCAGGCGCAGTTTAATAGCTGCTTGTAGCACTTTCTTGATGCATGACCATAGGTTGAGTGGACAAGAAGACATGTGAGTACTTGCATAAATTATCATAACAATTAAATTACATGACAATTAAATTACATACATACACATTACATACACACAAATTACATACGCAATTAAATCACAACAATTAAATTACATACACCAATTAATTAAACTATTAACAATTAAATTATATACAACAATTAAATAAACTATTATCAATTAAATTATATACAACAATTAAATAAACTATTAACAATTAAACTAAATACAACAATTAAATAAATTTTATACATATTAACAATTAAAAATACAATTAAAAAATACAATCAAACTTTATACATATTAACAATTAAAAAATACAATTAAACAATTAAATTAAATTAAACAATTAATAACCTAACTGTATGGCGGAGTTGGATGAAGCAGCAGCTCTACTTACTTACTTGAGTTACTTGAGTTGGTTTTGACGATATCACCATGACTTCGTTGAAGACTTGGCTGCAAGATGGTGAGCACCGAGGTGCCTTCCATCCTCTTCTGGGAGATGCCAGGATGTTACCCAGTCTAGTAGGCTGTTTGAATTCACCCTTCTGTACTGCGTATAACCAGGTATTAGTGGCTCATCAGGAATTGTTGCTAAAAACCTGTCAAGCTCGGATTTGAATTGATCCACTGAGACATTCTGTAGGTTCTGAATGCATTTTGGCAAGCAGTTGAACAGCCTAGGACCTTTGATGGCAAAAGAGGCCCTCCATATTTTCTGAACGCGTTGAGAAGCTGAGGGGCGAACTGTGGGTACTTTGCATTCTCTTCCTCTGCGACAGTGCCACTTAGCGGTGATACAAGAGAGGCTACTAGAGATGTTGGGTGCTATACCTTCTAGAATCTTCCAAGTATAGAGAGCTAGGTACCTTTCTGGTCTTCTTCCAAGGGAATAGAGGTGAACTGAGTTTAATTGCTGCCAGTAAGATAGCATCCTAGTCTCTGTTATCTGCCTTAGAAGGGATCGCTGCAACAATTCCAATGACTGAGTTTCGCTTACAGCTGAAGGATGCCAAAGTTGAGAGCAGTAGTCATGATCTCAAGCACCAACTGTTTCCAGAGAGTCAACATTGGGATAGATTCACGGGTTTGAAACTCCAAGTGCTTTTCTTCGTAAATCTTATAATTCATATATTCATTTAGGAGGGATGTTTCATACTAAACTCTCCTTCCAATCTGATGTGATTAACCAACCAGAGGATGGTTAATCACAGCTGAGGCGGAGTTAAAAGCCACACGCCAGAGAGTCAATTGCTCTTCTTTCGTGAGTTCTTCTAACTCCGCCTCAGTAGGGGAGTTCAATACAAAATGTGTGGGGAGAAAAGAAAATCCTCCTCACACACTGATGACTGAGCAGAGGACTCATTCACCTCATCTCCCCCAATAGGAGTTACTACCTCAATGACCACTAAATTAGAGGCCCCCAGCTCCACCCTACAATGCCTCCCCCATGCACACGGTGCATGGGTTCAACTCCCCCACAAATAACCTTGTTTGCCGCTGTTGTTGTATCGCTAAATAGTGTTCATATAATAGAGAGTTACAAGTACTTATTAATCAGAAAGTAAGTTTCCAAGAGAAGATTCTTACGCTCGGTTTGGGTGGCTTGACTTGTAGAAGCTAAAAAGCAAAATGTTAATTGATTTAGAAACAACTATATCAAATCATGACAGTGAATTTTAATTGATTTAGAAACATGTATTAGCAATGGAAATGAATACTTACATCGAATAGGAATGATGCTATGTCGAACCGAGATTGATGATGTCGAGGACGCCATTTGAGCCGGTGTCGAAGACGCCATACGGGACCATTTCCGTCGCCAGAGCAATTTTCCCTGGCGACACCTCCAGACGTCATCCTGGCGACTGACCAACGATTAGACTCTCACTGCTATAAAGAAGGCAAGACAACATAAGAACTATGAAACAATGTTAACGGATTAACATATACAGTTATAACAAAAGTAAACTTACGAGATGTTAGTTCTTCATAATTTAAAGACGAAGACGAAAGAAGAGAATCTTCGTCCTCGCCTTAACGGCCGTCGAGCTACTCTAGGTCTTCTTCGTACTAAAAGAAAAGGTTTTAGATCAATAACATAACTAATTACATTTATATAATATAAGATAAGAAGGTGACTTACCAGGAGTAATAGCAGTTGGGTAAGGCTGTGTTACATTATCAGGTGTTACTATAGAAAATAAAAATGATTCCATTAGAATTTGAAATTATTATTTACACATCAATTAAAGTGAGAAGTATAAAAGGCTAATTAATGTATGAAACTTACTTCTTCTTCCACGCTACCGAACTCGTGTCAGGTAATTAAACACGTTGTCTTCTTCAGATTATGACATTACTAAGAGAATAAATAAAAGCTATGTAAGTAATGAGGTCAGGAGGAGGAGGAATTTAAAGAGCTTTAAACATTTTTAAAAATGAAGGATACTTACCAGATAATTTATTTACAATTCTAAAAAGAAAAAAAATCCATTAACTTTGTTTCTAATAAAAGCATTGAAGTGAAAGGAACGTAGTAGAAAATTGAAAAGATTTATAAGAAGTAGAAAACTTACTCGTCAACTAAAGGTATCTTCCATACAGCTTGCATTCAACAATGGTTGGAGATGGCGGACTTACTCGTCAACTAAAACAATAAAATTTACAATAGATATGAGCAGCATTCAGAAAGCAAAGAATCTATCAATACAATCGTTTAGCTTATTAGACGTTGTAAGTGTATTTTATTAATAAAAAAAGTCTTAAAATCTTTAGTAGAGGATGAACACAACTTACCTCGGGAATCTCTACTGTGAAGTGACAAGAAAAAAGATGTTCAATTCCTGATGTTAATCAAATCACGTCAACCAATTTTTAATAGCTCCCGCCAATTCATCTCATTGATTGAATAGAACACTACAGTATTTATTAACATATCTCATTACCATTCGAATTTCGAATGCTAACACCACCTTTCAATAATAACTGGAAATTTCGAAAGAACATTTGAGAACATTCAAAAAGAAGGTTCAAAATCAATTAAATGATGATATATCATCAACCAATCAAATTGCATCATCTTCAGTCTTCGAATATACTATAAGGGCGATGAAGCGCTTCGCTTACTCTCATTTATCGAGAGCACACATTATGAAGAGAGTAAGAGAATCCAATTCAGATTATCAGCCTAAAAAGAAAAAATTTAAATGTTCAGAATGTTCAAAGGAGTTTACAAGACATTTAAATTCAGAACATCACAAGCATACAGCACATAATGATAAAAGAAATACCATATCTGGTGCTGGAAGGAAAAAGAAGAAAGATGAAGCTTATCGAGTTTTCATCAATGAAGAACAACCACTAGATCAAGCGAGATGTGAAATAGCTGAACAGATCTATAATGAGCTGAAGTATTACTTTAGCACAGAGATTGCTTTCAAGAAATTAATTGGTGTTGTTGAAACTGATCCACCTCCAGTGTTCAGATCGAAAGTACTTTCACTGTTAAGGATTGCTGGCATTGAAGATATTAGAGATCAAGTCACAGAAGCTATCGATAAGATCTGTGTAGAGATAAGTGAATATACAGAAAACGTTAGCGGATAGATACTGGAAAGAGTGATGAATGATAAGATTCATTTCTTAAATTACAAACCAATCAAAGGTGGATCATACATAGCCACACCAAAACTCTTGAGCGTGAAGAAAGCAATCATCAACATACAAAATAAAGATGATAAGTGTTTCATGTGGGCTGTTTTATCTGGTTTGTATCCAGCAAGCAAGCAAGCAAGCATATTTATTTGTTAACGCAGGCTGGGGGTTCGGGCAGCTATACAGCTGATGTGGGCTTGCGGCCTGTGCCCCCAGAATGATATTCTAGAATGAATACCCTGGGTACTCATTTACCGACCTCGGAAGGGTGGACAGCTGAGTTGGCTGACGGCTTGTAGTTCGTGGTTCTGACAATCCAGTAGATAAGAACTCCGATAGATCATCAAAGTATGATCAAAATCGATTGAATCTGGAAGGATTAACATTTCCAGTGAATCCCACAAATTTCAAGATGATACAAAACTTTGAAGATAATAACAGTGTTTCAATCAACATTATTTATTATGAAGATGACACGGTGTATCCTGGGAGATTAACCACTGAAACAAAGGAGAAGCATCTCAATCTATTGTTATTGGTAGATCATAATGGTAACTCACATTATTGTTGGATAAAGAGTTTGAGCAGACGCATGCTGGACGTCCTGGACATAAACATAATAGAGAAAAGTTTTACTGTAATTTCTGTTTGAGTTCATGTAAGACACAAGAATCTTTAAATAAACATATCGAGATCTGTAAGCAGAATGAAATCCAAGTTGTTACATTCCCAGCAAAGAAAGATGCTCAACTATCATTTAGCAACTTCAAGAAGCAAATGTTCTTACCATTCATAATATACGCTGATTTTGAGTGTATGCTTGAGAAGATGGATGATCCCTCCAAGTATCAGAAACATACACCGATTAGCTATGGACTGTACGTAAGGTCGATTGATGGGCGCTTAAATATTGGACCAGAAGTTTACACTGGTGAGGATTGTATGTTGAAATTCATGAACAGGATGGATGAGTTGAATGAACACGTACGAGAGATATTCAAAATAACAATACCAATGAAAGCACTCACTCAAGAATAACAACAACAACATGATGAAGCAACACACTGTTTCTGTTATAAGAAGAAATTTGGGAAGAAGGTTCGAGACCACTGCCATATAACTGGTGAGTTTTCTCTCTCAATTTTTCACTTTCATCTTCCTCAAACACCTTATAGAAATCTAAATGTTATCTTATTCATTCACACAGAAGAATATAGAGGTGCAGCATGTGAATATTGCAATCTAAACCACTTGAACATCATTGCAAAATCCCACCTCATTCCAGCAGTCTTTCACAATTTGAAAGGGTATGACATGCATCTCATTATGTCAAATCTTAATCAGAGAAATGTAGTCATCGCAAACTCATCAGAAAATATTGTAACCGCCTCTATCGAATCAACAAGTCATTCTGATGTTGATAATAATGATGATGATGGTAACAGTAGTTGGGCTCTTGGTGGAATAAGATAAGTTGATTTGTTTGCGTTCCTAAGTAGAAGTTTGGCAGAACTTGCAAACAATGTACCTGATGATGAATTAACACTAGTGAATGAATATCTGAGAAGAACATGGAATCATGTTGACTTTGATGAAGGATTTAGATTGTTGAGAAGGAAAGGTGTTGATCCATACGATTGGGTGGATATTGTAGAAAAGATGGGTGTAACTTCATTACCCTTACAAGAAGAATTCTATAATGAACTGAACGATTGTGGAATCTGCAATAATGATTATGAACATGCACAAAAAGTTTGGCAATTCTTTAAATGTAACACCTTCAAGGATTATCATGAACTCTACTTGGTAACTGACGTGCTGTTAGAAAGAGGTATACGAGGGGGTATATCGATTGTGATGAAACGATATGCAGAGACTACAAAACGATCATCAATCATATACAAGGACGCAAACAATCTATATGGACATGCAATGTCACAAGATCTCCCAACTGATGGTTTCAGACTGTTAAGTTCGGAAGAGATTCAAAGGTGTGATGTTCATCAGATGTTTGGAAGAGGAGATAGAACAAAAGGTTACATTTTTCGAGTAGATCTTGAACATCCTCCTGAATTACATGATAGACATGCAGATCTACCCCTTGCTCCTGAGAGAGTTAAGGTCAAGGAAGGATGGCTGTCACCATTACAAAAAGAAATGTATCAAAATGTTTACAATAAAAAGTTTTCGACTACAGAAAAACCAATACCAACAATCTTAGAGAAGAAAGATTATGTTACACATGAAAAGTGCCTACAGCAGTGTTTAGACCTTGGTTTAAAGCTCACAAAAATACATCACGTCATTGAATTCAATCAAAGCAATTGGTTGAAAAAGTACATTGATTTCAACACTATTAAACGAACCAATGCCCGAAACGACTTTGAGAAAGATTTATTCAAATTGATGAATAATGCTGTTTTTGGGAAGACGACGGAGAATGTACGAAATCATAGAAAGTTTGATATATGTACTAGAGGTGAAAGGTTGACAGAATGGGTTCATTCCCCACAGTTCTATGGAGTGATTGAAGTCAATGATGATACATTGATCGTGCAAGGAAAATTGAAAACAGTACATCTAAACAAATCAATATACCTTGGCTTCAGCATTTTAGATCTTAGTAAAGAGCACATGTATGATTTCCACTACAACTATGTGAAACACGCCTTTCTAAATGCAAAACTCTGCCATATGGATACCGACAGTTTCATCTATGACATACCACGTCCACTGGAAGAAGTTCATCAAATCATGAATGAAAGTTCTCACCCTTTTGATTTCAGCAACTATTCAAAAGAACATCCAAATTGTTCCACAGCTAATAAGAAAGTGATTGGAAAAATGAGGGATGAGTTGGAGGGAAAAGTAATGGATGAATTTATTGTGTTGCGACCAAAGATGTATTCATGTAAGATAGTAGGAGGAAATTCTTTAAAGAAAGCAAAGGGAATCAAGAAACATGTGGTGGAGAAGCCGATAAACCATCAAGATTATCAGCAATGTCTAACAATGCATCAAGTTTTCGCTCATGAACAATGCAACATCATCCCAAAGAATCAAATGACCTATAGTGTGCGACAGAAACAGACATCCTTAACACCATTTGATGATAAGCGCTACATACTAGAGGATGGTATACACTCCTTACCATATGGGCATCATCGATTGCAATCAGAAGAGTAATAAAGAGACTACAAGTTAATCATAAACTATAACTTCTTTGAACATATTGTTTAACACAAACATCATTTTGTAACTTATTATTAATCTTAAAATATCTATTTATTAACGCGTTCATTGTAAGTTGTTTTTTTGTTCTATTAATGAGGAAAAATATACAATGCTGTCCACACGTGTCACTCTCATATGATTAATCTGTTTATCATTATAAACCAAGGTGTAGATTCAAATTCAAATTCAAATTCAAATTCATATAATTCAGCAACAACTTACAATTTAAATACTGATACTTTTTATGATATATAAGCGACTTGTTAATTTACATAAAGGTTAAACAAGAAAGTTGCTTAGGACGCTGAAAGAGCCGAAACGGTTTTCGAGCTCAGCGCCCTATTTAGAGCATATACTTGAGTGAGTTAGTTAGTGCATTACGCATACATAATACAATGTAGAGCAAACAGCAAAGCTACAATATAAAGTGCGGTTATAAATTTTATTTATTTTTTTTAGTTATATATTTTATTACAGAATTTGAAAAAAAGAATTTTCTAAAAAGAAGGGAAATTTAAATGAAAAGTTTATATAATAATATAATATAAAATAAAAAAGGAAAATAAAGGAGGGGGGATGAAATGGGAAAAGGGAGGCATGGGTGAAACGCTTGTTTTTCATTTCAAGAAGTTTCATCATTTTTATGTAATAACGATTTTTTGAAATATTTGCAAAACAGGTTTTTGCTTTTTTGTTCTCTTATTTGAAGGGGTATATTATTCCAAATTTTTATACCATTATATGTAAAGAATCGCTTTTTGTAGTTCGTTCGTATTATAGGGAAAGAAAGTTGTTTATTTGCAGATTGGCGTGTTTGATAGCCATGACGAGAGGATGTTGTTTCAAAAAAATTGTCAAAAATTGGACTTTGATTACCATTGTTAATGTCATATATTAGTTTCGAACATTCAAGATTGAAACTTTCTTCAAAATCTAAAATGCCTAATTTGGTGAAAAGTGGTTTAGCGCTGGCTGTATACTGTTCGAAATTAATTATTCTTAAAGCTTTGTTTAAATTTCTTTGAACGGATTTGGTAACTGTTGCAGTTGCACAGCCCCAGTTGATAATTCCATAATTGACATGGGGAGCAATGAATGCAAAATAAAGATTACGTAGAATATGGGCTGGAACGAAATGCCTAATTTTTGCCAGTATTCCAATTCCTTTTGATATCTTCATGTTAACGTGATTAATATGATTTTTCCAATTTAAGTTTTTATCAAGTATTACTCCAAGATATTTAATAGAGTCTTTTTGAACAATTGATTTACCATTTATTGATAGATTTACTTGAGGAGATAAATTTTGCTGGGGAGATGAGATTAATAGGAAGTTTGATTTTTCAACATTTAAAGTTAATTTATTCACCGTAAGCCAGTCCGATACTTTAATTAATTCTTGATTAACTGTGTTTTCCAAGTTTCTTAAATTTTGATCTGAGAAAAAGATACTAGTATCATCAGCAAATAGATGAAATTTGAGCAACTTAGAGACTACAGGCATATCATTTATATAAAGAAGAAATAGAAGAGGTCCGAGAACACTGCCTTGTGGTACTCCACAACTTATTTTGTTTGAGTTAGATGATTGACCATTTATGGAAACTTTTTGCGTTCTATCAGTTAAGTAGGATTTGAACCAGTCAAGGGCAGTACCTCTTATGCCGTAGTGTTCAAGTTTTTGCAGTAATATGCTATGATCTACAGTATCAAAAGCTTTCGCTAAGTCCAAAAAAATGCAGCAGGAAATTTTTTTGTGTTCAATAGCATTTATGAGTTGGTTATACAAATCTAGAAATGCAAGAGAAGTGGATTTATTTTTTTGAAAACCAAATTGATGCTCAAAGATAATATTATGTTTTTCAAGAAAACATGTTAGCCTGGTATGCATTAATTTTTCAAATATCTTATTAAAAATGGGCAGCAGTGATATTGGGCGATAGTTACTTAATTCTTCAGTCGATTTTGCTTTATGAATTGGTACTACTTTAGCAAATTTTAACATTTTAGGGTAAAAACCAGATTCAAAGGATTCATTAATAAGTTTAGTGAGGGGGATAGTTAATGCATCACTTACGCATTTGACTAATTTCACAGGGATGTCGTATGCATCTGGAGCTTTTCCTTCATTTAGATTAAGCAGCTGTATATTTACTTCTGAGGGAGTTACCGGGGTAACAAAAAAGGACTCACTGTTAAAATAATGCAAGTAGTCTTTGAAGTGTTTATTACTTGGTGTAAGCTTACTTACGAGGTTTTGGGCAACACTTGTAAAAAAGTTGTTAAACTCATTTGCCACTGGTTTAGCATCTGAAATCAGCCTACCATTTATATTTAGTTTAATTTTCTGAGAATTTTTCGACTTATTTCGACTCAGGAGATTATTAATTCCTTTCCATACCTGTTTAGAATCATGTTTAAAGGTTTCAAAGTAAGATAAATGATACTGTTTTTTACTTAATCTTATAACTTGGTTTAACATATTTCTGTGCTTTTTATATCGTTGATACCAACAATCGTCTTTAGTTCTTATATATTTTTTATACAATTTATTCTTAGAAGATATAGATTTTAGGATTCCATTTGTTATCCACGGCTTTAATTGTTGTTTTCTTTGTTGTCTTGTTCTAAATTTAAGCGGTGCATGCTTATTGATAATGCCTAAAACTTTCGATTGAAATTCCTCATACTTTTTGTCAAGTTTATTGAGGTCATTGATATTCGAGTCTAATTCTAAGTTGCTGAAATCTTCAATATATTTTTCAAAATTGAAAGAACGGTAGTCTCTTACTAGACCACGATCTTTTCCTTTCATAACTTTTCCATTGGAAAGGAAAGCAAAATTTGGTAAATGATCAGAAACGCTGTCAATAAGATTGCCACTTACAGTTTCGTATTCTAGTGTATTTATAAAGATATTATCAATTAGACTGTGGCAAGAGTTAGCGTGTATTCACGTGGGATGGGTAATTAGAGGTTTATAGAAATTAGTTAGCATTAAATTTTAGAAAGCTTCTACGTTGGGAATTTTATCATATTTTAAAAGGTTTAGGTTAAAATCTCCATACAAAATAACAAGCTTATTTTCATGTTGTATCTTATTAAAAACAGACTGGAGGTAATCTAAAAATGGGGTACGATCTTTACGAGGGTGGTTGTAAACTACTCCCATTAGTATATTTTTACCACTTTGTTTATAATTTCTAGCCATAACGCCTCAAATTCAAAGTTAGTTTCATTTATGGAGTTGGTAATATCATCCCTTGGAAGAAACGATAGATTTTCATTAAGGAAAAAACCACACCCACCTTTCATACTGGAACCTTTTGTACCAACGTAATCATGATAGCCTTCCAGTTTAAGTTTCTTAATATCTGAATCGTTTTTTATTGTGTGCCAAGTTTCACTGACAGCTATAATATTAAAATTATAATCTAAGTTGCTAATTAGAGTTTGAAGGGTTTCGAGATTCTTAGAAATTGAACAAATATTAGTGTGTAAGATTCCAGTTTTTTGTTCAATCTTAAAGGATGGTTTATTGCAAATTTTGTGAAATTCATGATTACCATAGTATTTGAAACTTGAGGAATCAGTTAAGTTAATGTCTGGATCATTATTATAGAGAGTGTCGTGCTCTTTTAGGGAGATTTTACAGGTATCTAATTTTTCTAGTTTATTATATTTAAAAATGGGTATGGCCGTTGAATTGCATTTACAAGAGAAATTAGAATTGAAAGCAAGATCGCTAAGTTCATGTCGTTCGATTTCAAAGAAGGGCAGGGCTGAGAAAACTTTAATTGTGCAACTGTTACATTCCCATTCAGTCAAATGACTGTTGATATTGTTTATAGAGAAATTGTTGAGCTGGGCACATTTTTTGTGAATGAAGTGTTTACATTTGCTACATGGTATTGACGTTTTGGCGACACGAATAGTCTCTGAGCAAACAGAGCAAGTTATGTAATATCCTGTCGTTTCGTTTATAATTGAATTCCAGCTATTCAAGGATTTTGCATTTCCTTTTTCAATTACATTTCGAAATTGTTTATAATCGAGATTTTGAAAAGGGAAAATATTCTTAACACAATTTTTACAGAACCAGTCAGTGTCATGACTTGCAGATAAAATTTCAAATTCGATTTTATTCAGACCAGAACATTGATGGCTACCCCATATGTGCCCTTACCAGTGAAATTATCCTCATTAAAAATGAATAAACAGGAAAGTGAATGTATATCGATGTTCTTAATTTCATCCTCTCCAAAGACATCGTGGAAATGTGGAAGTTTTTCCCGCTTTGTTAACAAGTTATTGATGGTAACATCATCCATTACCAATCACGAATAACGTTTTTATGAGCATCAATTTTAATTACTTTATCAAACTCTCCCAAGATGATTATATTCAATAGAGAGTCCAGAGCATCTGCAAAGTTTATGCTTATCCTAAGATTGCCCTCTCGTTTCAATAGATATTCCTCATTTTCACAATTTCCCTTTGGAGTCAAATCAAAACCATAGAGTGTGGATCCTTGCTTGAATGTGGCGTCATCGGCCAGACTTGGAAAATTGTTTAGTGTAGACACCAAACGATTGTAAGCATCCAAATAATCATCATCATGAAAGTCATCGTCTTCTCTTATGCGAGACCTTCTCCTTTTTTATAGTTTTATTTGGCACGAATATTCCGTTCATGGTATTAACAGGCTCCTCAATAGCTTGTTTCTTCATATCATTCAAAACATCGTTGTTCATAACATTCACAGCCTCATCAGCCGCTTTCCGCTTGATACCATGAAGGGAAGATTTTGCTGTCTCCTTTGTTACTTTCTTCACATTCTCTCCAGCGGCTATGCGTTTCAGAGCTTTCTCTCCATGTTCTTTGATGACTGGAAGTGCTACCCTCTTAGCAGCTTTTACTCTTTTGGGCCCAATAAGTTTCAAGATTCTTTTCACAACAGGTGCTGCTCTCTTTATGATTGTACCAAGCCACGGCCACTCGGTCTGGGATAATAAGAGGAGGTGGGGTGATCTTGTAAATTGGGAAATCATATAATGATCTGAGGTTTGACTTGTATACTGGTCGATCATACATGTTTCCTTCTGAAATGAAGTAAAAACGTTGGCTTCGTCTTATAGAACTTTATAGTTTAACCCAGTTCATTCAACATTTGATTTAAGCTTTATTGTTGGATTAAAGTTACTATTAAGTGAACATGTTAAGTAGAAATCGTTGATCATCTTAACTGAATTGTAAGTCAATCCGGCACTTTTCTTCAAACTGGTTAGATATATCCTGTAGTGTTTCCCAATCGTAGATTCTAATGTTGATTGACTTTATGTTTGAAGTTATAACATCATATGATGGTGGGTTGATAGATACTTTGGGAATGGTGTCTTTCCTATCATCATCATAAACCACCAATCCCAATAGTGGAATGATGTCTCCACTTATAATAAAGTTACAACAAACGGCAAAGACGTTGTGATTTACGCTCACATCTTTTCGAAAGAATGTACATCCAATCATTCTACATTTTGTAACACCCATTAGTGGCTGAGTTAACATACACTTCTATTGGTTAGTGTTATGTACATGTTCAAGTTACAGGCCTGATCCTTACGGTAATAGATGTCTCACCAGTATATTGTTTAAATGACTAGAAGAATGTTGCATTTATAGGATTATCATCATCATCATCCAACTTGATAGATATTTGTTGAAATCGTAGTTTCTCCAAGGGAGCAAACACTATGTTCTTTGGAGCAAAATATCCCACATACGTATCAAGTTGCACATCATAAAACGACAGCTTTCTCAATACTCGTTTCTTTTCAATTCCACCAAGATAGTTGCTTTCTAGAAGATCACATTTCACATTTATAGCTGTATGTGGATTTACATGTACACCATCTTTGATTCTCGTTAAACATTTGATCTTCCCTCCTTTAACTGAACCCCCATCAGCTTTCTTTTTGTATATGATCAAATTCATACATTGCAGAGGTCGCACCACATCTCCTATTTTATAATTAGACTGTGGGTCATCACTCGCTTCGCTCGTTCGCCCCAGCCCTTGAAGTAAAAGAAGCTTCATCTGGTTGGCGCACTTCGTGCGCTGCATTCGCTTCGCTCATGCCTCTTTCAACCCCACGTACAATGGGTTAGCTCGCTGCGCTCGCCTGTCTATTTATTATCAAGAAACATAGACTGGTAGGGCGCACTTCATGCGCTGCATTCGCTGACGCTCATGCCTCTTTCAACCCCACGTACAATGAGTTAGCTCGCTGCGCTCGCCTGTTTATCTATTATCAAGAAACATAGACTGGTAGGGCGCACTTCGTGCGCTGCATTCGCTGACGCTCATGCCCCTTTGAACCCCACGTACAATGGGTTAGCTCGCTGCGCTCGCCTGTTTATCAATTATCAAGAAACATAGACTGGTAGGGCGCACTTTGTGCGCTGCATTCGCTGACGCTCATGCCTCTTTCAACCCCACGTACAATGGGTTAGCTCGCTGTGCTCGCCTGTCTATCTATTATCAAGGAACATTGACTGATAGGGCGCAGTTCGTGCGCTGCATTCGCTGATGCTCATGCACATACATACATACATACATGCATACATACATACATACATACATACATACCTACATACATACATACATACATGCATACATACATACATTACATACATACATGAGCTGGGTTCGGTCGCTTCGCTCCCTTCCCAGAGCCCGTCTAGTAAACAAAGCTTAATCTGGATGGCGCGCTTTGCGCGCTACATTCGCTGCCGCTCATGCCTTTACATACATACATACATACATACTATACCAACATACTATACCTACTATAAAATCATACTATACCTACATACTATACCAACATACTATACCTACTATAACTTCATACTATACTACATACCATACCAACATACTATACCTACTATACCTACATACTATACCTACATACTATACCAACATACTATACCTACTATACCTACATACTATGCCTACTATACCTACTATAAAAACAAACTATGCATACTATACCTACTATACCTACTATGAAAACATACTATACATACTATACCTACTATAACAACATACTATACCTACTATGCATACTATAAAAACATACTATACCTGCTATACCTACTATAAAAACATACTTCAAATACTATACCTATACTATACATGCTATAAAAACATACTATACCTACTACACTTACTATAAAAAATACTATACATACTATACCTACTATAACAAAATACTATACCTACTATGCCTAATATAAAAACATACTATGCATACTATACCTACTATAACAACATACTATACCTACTATACATACTATAAAAACATACTATACCTACTATGCCTACTATACAAACATACAAACACTTGTGGAAAGTTGAAATGTGGAAAATCGTGCAAATAGCGCCTGAAAAATTCATAACTTTGACTTTGTTTTAATTGGGCCTAACCATTGCAAGCATGCCGAATATTTCAACTCAAAATACTAATCAAAGCTATCACCTGTGTTCCCAATTGTTTCCTGCAACTCTCCAGGTCTTTGAAACAATTAGCAGCTCTTTACAAAGAAAATTCAGCTCGTAAAACACTTTGAAAGGCGCCCTTTGTGTGCAAAACAAAAACACACGTCTTCTCCAAAAGTACCTGCTGCAACCAAGGGCGAATAACGAAAAACAACCGAAAATTCGCATACGTCGCCCGCAACAGAGGGCGAGAAACGAAAATTGATCGACAACCCACGTGGGTCGTGCGAGCCAATCAAATTACAGCAAAAGGCAAAACAGGTCACATGAGCAGCGAATACTGTGCTCGAAAATGGAGTTTGCAGCGCGAATTTGGAAGTTTGCCACCGTCAACGGTAGTTTTTTCGTGATAGCACAATTAGCAGGATAATTAGTGGAATAATTCAATAATTTGGGAGAAAATCGAAAAACAAAATCCATTACCCTGGTTAAATTAATAAACTAAGCATTCAGTGTGAATTTCATTGCCATATATCCACATACAAAAAAGCCTTTGTGATTACACGGTTCGCTGTTTCAGCCCATTGTTTTTGGGCGTTCGACCTATTGTTTCGGGTCAAATCTATTGTTTTTGGCAAGGAAAATGCGTCATCACGTGACATCACAGAATATATATATTAGACTAGCCGGGGGCACTCGCTACGCTCGCTTCCCGGAGCCCGTCAAGTACAAAAAGTTTAATGTGGTTGGCGCGCTTCGCGCGCTGCATTCGCTCCCGCTCATGCCCATACATACATACATACATACATACCTACATACATGCATACATACATACATACATACATACATATATACATACATAAAAACAGACATAACATACATACATACATACATACCTACATACATACATGGGCCGGGTTCTGTCGCTTTGCTCCCTCCCCGGAGCCCGTCAAGTAAACCAAGCTTAATCTGGTTGGCACGCTTCGCGCGCTGCATTCGCTGCCGCTCATGCCCATACATACATACATACATACATACATACATACATACATACATACATACCTACATACATACATACATACCTACATACATACATACATACATACATGCATACATACATACATACATACATACATAAATACATACATACATACATACATGAGCCGGGTTCGGTCGCTTCGCTCCCTCCCCGGAGCCCGTCGAGTAAACGAAGCTTAATCTGGTTGGCGCGCTTCGCGCGCTGCATTCGCTTCCGCTCATGCCCATACATACATACATACATACATACATACATACATACATACATACATACATACATACATACATACATACATACCCTACGATACATACCCTATGATACATACCCTACAATACAAATTCTACGATACATACCCTACGATACATACCCTACGATACATACCCTACAATACATACCATACAATACATACCCTACAATACATACCCTACAATACATACCCTACAATACAAACCCTACAATACATACCCTACAATACATACCCTACAATACATACCCTACAATACATACACTACAATACATACCCTACAATAAGTACCATACAATACATACCCTTCAATGCATACCCTACAATACATACCCTACAATGCATACCCTACAATGCATACCCTACAAAACATACCCTACAATAAATACCATACAATACATACCCTACAATAAATACCATACAATACAAACCCTACAATACATACCCTACAATACATACCCTACAATAAATACCCTACAATACATACCCTACAATACATACCCTACAATAAATACCCTACAATACATACCCTACAATACATACCCTACAATAAATACTCTACAATACATACCCTACATAACATACCCTACAAACATACCCTACAATACATACCCTACAATACATACCCTACAATACATACCCTACAATACATACCCTACAATAAATACCATACAATACATACCCTACAATACATACCCTACAATACATACCCTACAATACATACCTTACAATACATACCCTACAATACATACCCTACAACACATACCCTACATAACATACCCTACATAAAATACCCTACAATACATACCCTACAATACATACCGTACGATACATTCCCTACAATGCATACCCTACACTACATACCCTACAATACATACCTTACAATATATACCCTACAATACATACCCTACAATACATACCTTACATTACATACCCTACAATACATACCCTACAATACATACCCTACAATACATACCCTACAATACATACCCTACCATATTTCCCCCTGGCAAGCGACCACCCAGCGGCCCCCCCCTGCCGCCCCCCTAAAAGCCGTTTCTTCTGAAAGTGAAAAAACGAATTCATCAACGTACTTTAAAAACACTAAAACTTTCAAATTAAATTAACGTGGCGAATTTTCGTCCTACAGAACTCACGAAAATATCAAAATGAAGCTAATAGCTTGGCGAACATTTATCGAAAGTATTTGGGTGAAAAAAACAAAGTTTTGGCAGGCTAAAAAATAATTTTCGCAAATGCAAAACACACGCGTGTTGCTTGAAAATTTCGTGTTTTCCAGCAAAACCCAAACTCGGCCAAAACTGTCCAAAATCAGAGGAAAATCGACAAAAGAAAAAAAACAAAGCCATATAACTTTAGTTCTTGGGTAAATAAACAGTTATCGAAAGTTTAAATGGAGAAAATCGGCCCAGAACGACCCGAGAAAATCAAAATTGTCTTCGTGTTTTGGTTAGGCCCTCGAGCCGAAAGAAAAACGTGAGTTGAAACAAAACAAAACTCGTGCTATTTTTAGCCAAAAACAATTGAATAAAGGAAATACCTTGAAATAATTGTTCACCAATTCTCTCCACAGGTCTGGAGAACAATTAAAAGGTCTTTACAATTGATTTCCGGCACGTATTCACGTTTAAACCCGAGCAACTTGCCGCCCGTTCAACCGAAAAAACACGTGCTTCTCCCTGCTCGTTTGCATCTCATTAACTCCGTCCTCGGAGCTTTCTAGAAGGTCGGAACACAAAATGGGTCATAACTCTCGAACCGCTGGGGTTAGAAATTAGCGGAAAGCTTTACTGTGATCAGCGTAATACAGCGATCATTTTGATACCAATTTGCACCCTTATTGACCACCCACAAAAAAGCCTTTGTGTTCACAACGAAATTCCTTTGATCCCATTGTTCGGTCGAACGTCGATTGTCCACCAAGCAATAGCCCATTGTTTAGAGTCGGCGGGTCACGTGTCGACGTAGATTATATAATAGAGAAGCCGGGGGTCCGGTCGCTACGCTCCCTCCCCGGAGCCCCCCAAACAACAAAAGTTTAATGTGGTTGGCGCGCTTAGCGCGCTGCATTCGCTCCCGCTCATGCCCATACATACATACATACATACATACATACATGCATACATACATACATACATACATACATACATACATACCCTACAATACATACCCTACAATACATACCCTACAATACATGCCCTACAATACATACCCTACAATACATACCCTACAATACATAACCTACAATATATACCCTACAATACATGCCCTACATAACATACCCTACAATACATACCATACAATACAAACCCTACAATACATATCCTACAATGCATACCCTACAATACAAATCCTACAATACATACCCTACAATACATACCCTACATTACATAACCTACAATACATACCCTACAATACATACCCTACAATGCATACCCTACAATACAAACCCCACAATACATACCCTACAATACATACCTTACAATACATAACCTACAATACAAACCCTACAATACATACCCTACAATACATACCCTACAATACATAACCTACAATACATACCCTACAATACATGCCCTACATAACATACCCTACAATACATACCATACAATACATAACCTACAATACAAACCCTACAATACATATCCTACAATGCGTACCCTACAATACAAACCCTACAATACATACCCTACAATACATACCCTACAATACATAACCTACAATGCAAACCCTACAATACATACCCTACAATACATACCCTACAATACATACCCTACAATACATAACCTACAATACATACCCTACAATACATGCCCTACATAACATACCCTACAATACATATCATACAATACATAACCTACAATACAAACCCTACAATACATACCCTACAATACATAACCTACAATACATACCCTACAATACAAAGCCTACAATACATACCCTACAATACATACCCTAGAATACATGCCCTACATAACATGCCCTACAATACATACCCTACAATACATACCCTACAATACATACCCTACAATACATACCCTACATACATACCCTACGATACATACCCCACAATACATACCCTACAATACATACCCTACAATACATACCCTACAATACATACCCTACATACATACCCTACAATACATACCCTACAATACATACCCTACAATACATACCCTACATAGCAAACCCTACAATACATGCCCTACAATTACCTGTAAAATTGTTGTTGAAATTAAATTGATTTGATTTGATTTGATTTGATTGGATACCCTACCATACATACCCTACCATAATTCCCCCTGGCAAGCGACCACCCAGCGCCCACCCTGCCGCCCCCCTAAAAGCCGTTTCTTCTGAAAGTGAAAAAATGAATTCATCAAGGTACTTTAAAAACACTAAAACTTTCAAATTAAATTAACGTGGCGAATTTTCGTCCTACACACCCCACGAAAATATCAAAATGAAGCTAATAGCTTTGCGAACATTTATCGAAAGTGTTTGGGTGAAAAAAAGAAAATTTTGGCAGGTTAAGAATTAATTTTCGCAAATGCAAAACACACGCCTGTTGCTTGAAAATTTCGTGTTTTCCAGCAAAACCCAAACTCGGCTAAAACTGTCCAAAATCAGAGGAAAATCGACAAAACAAAAAAAACAACCCCAGATAACTTTAGTTCTCGTGTAAATAAACAGTTATCGAAAATTTAAATGGACAAAATCGGCCCAGAGCGACCCAAGAAAATCAAAATTGTCTTCGTGCTTTCGTTAGGCCCTTGCCTCAACACAAAAAACGTGAGGTGAAACAAAACAATGCTCGTGCTATTTCCACCCAAAAACAATTAAATAAAGGAAATACCTTGAATTAATTGTTCACCAATTGTCTCCACAGGTCTTGACAACAATTGACACGTCTTTACAATTCATTTCCCGCACGTATTCACGTTTAAACCCGAGCAACTTGCCGCCCGTTCAACCAAAAAAACACGTGCTTCTCCCTGCTCGTTTTGCATCTCATTAACTCCGTCCTCGGAACTTTCTAGAAGGTCGGAACACAAAATTGACCATAACTCTCGAACCGCTGGGGTTAGAAATTAGCGGAAAGCTTTAGTTTCATCAGCACAATGCAGCGATCATTTTCTTACCGATTTGTACCCTTATTGACCCCCAGAAAAAAGCCTTTGACTGGCAACGCCCGCTCCTTTGATCCCATTGTTCGGTCGAACGTCGATTGTTCAAGAGACAAGGGGGCATTGTTCACAGTCGGCGGGTCACGTGTCAACGTGGATTATATAATAGAGACTAGCCTGGGGCCCGGTCGCTACGCTCCTTCCCCCGAGCCCCCAAGCAACAAAAGTGTAATGTGGTTGGCGCGCTTCGTGCGCTGCATTCGCTCCCGCTCATACCCATACATACATACCTACATACATACATAAATACATACATACATACATACATACATACATACATACATGCATACATGAGCCGGGTTCGGTCGCTTCGCTCCCTCCCCGGAGCCCGTCAAGTAAACAAAGCTTAAGCTGGTTGGTGCGCTTCGCTGCCGCTCATGCCCATACATACATACATACCCTACAATACATACCCTACATAGCATACCCTACAATACATACCCTACAATACATACCCTACAATACATACCTTACAATACATACCCTAATATACATACCTTACAATGCATACCCTACACTACATACCCTACAATACATACCCTACAATACATACCTTACAATACATACCCTACAATACATACCCTACAATACATACCCTACGATACATACCCTACAAACATACCCTACAATACATACCCTACAATACATACCCTACAATACATACCCTACAATACATAACCTACAATACAAACACTACAATACATACCCTACAATACATACCCTACAATACATAACCAACAATACATACCCTACAATACATGCCCTACATAACATACCCTACAATACAAAGCCTACAATATATACCCTACAATACATACCCTACAATAGATACCCTACATAACATACCCTACAATACATACCCTACAGTACATACCTTACAATACATACCCTACAATACATACCCTACAATAGATACCCTACATAACATACCCTACAATACATACCCTACAATACATACCTTACAATACATACCCTAAAATACATACCCTACAATAGATACCCTACATAACATACCCTAGAATACATACCCTACAATACATACCTTACAATACATACCCTACAATATATACCCTACAACACATACCCTACATAACATACCCTACAATACATACCCTACAATACATACCCTACAATACATACCCTACATAACATACCCTACAATACATACCCTACAATACATACCCTACAATAAATACCCTACAATACATACCCTACAATACATACCCTACAATAAATACCATACAATACATACCCTACAATAAATACCCTACAATACATACCCTACAATACAAACCCTACAATAAATACCCTACAATACATACCCTAAAATACATACCCTACGATACATACCCTATAATACATGCCCTACATAACATACCCTACAATACATACCCTACAATACATACTACGACGCAACATTTCTAAAGAAAGTAAAGGTGGGAGGTCGGATCCTCCCCCCTGGCAATCGACCGCCCAGCGCCCACCCTGCCGCCCCCTGAAAGCCGAAGGTTGATAGCTTCAGTGTGAAGTTTGGAAAAAAAAGTTGCCTTCAAAAATTAGCTTCATGTTGGTGTAATTTGAGTTAAAATGGACAAAGTTTGACCAAGTTAGGGGAATTTTTGTGTTTCTAAAGTTGGCTGATGAACAATATTTTTCACGGCTTTGGTGTTGGGCTGCACTAAATACTCTCTTAAAATTCAAAACAACACTGTTAAGAAATGTGACTATATTTATCGGATTCGCTGTTTTCTTAGGTAAAGTTTGATATAATTTTTATTAGAGATTGAATTTAAATTTTCCAGGATTGATGATACCTTGGCGAATAAGCATCGAAAGTAATTGGGTGCATTTGAAATGCTTTTCGCAATTTTAGTTGGGTATTTTTGAAGCTCAAGACATGATTTTGTTAATCAAAAATAGCCGTGAAATCAAGCCCCTACAAAAAATAGCATTTAAAACACGATTCACCAACTGTCAAATTAAATTAACGTTGCCAATTTTTGTCCTACAGAACCCACGAAAATATCAACATGAAGCTAATAGCTTGGCGAACATTTATCGAAAGTATTTGGGTGAAAAATACAAAGTTTTGGCAGCTTAAAATTTAATTTTCCCAAATGAAAAACACACGCGTGTTGCATGAAAATTTCGTGTTTTCCAGCAAAACCCAATCTTGGCTAAAACTCTCCAAAAACAGAGGAAAATCAACAAAACAAAAAAAACAAAGCCATATAACTTTAGTTCTTTTGTAAATAAACAGTTATCGAAAGTTTAAATGGAGAAAATCGGCCCAGAACGACCCGAGAAAATCAAAATTGTCTTCGTGTTTTGGTTAGGCCCTCGAGCCGAAAGAAAAACGTGAGGTTAAACAAAACAAAACTCGTGCTATTTAAAGCAAAAAACAATTGAATAAAGGAAATACCTTGAAATAATTGTCCACCAATTGTCTCCACAGGTCTTGACAACAATTGACACGTCTTTACAATTGATTTGCGGCACGTATTCATGTTTAAACCTGAGCAACTTGCCGCCCGTTGAACTAAAAAAACACGTGCTTCTCCCTCTCGTTTTGCATCTCATTAACTCCGTCCTCGGAACTTTCTAGAAAGTCGGAACACAAAATTGGCCATTGGCCAACTCCCGAACCGCTGGGGCTAGAAATTAGCCAAAAAGTACAAAATGATCAGCAGAATGCAGCGATCATTTGGATACCAATTTGCACCATTATTCGCACCCCACAAAAAAGCCTTTGTGTTCACAACGAAATCCTTTTCATCCCATTGTTTTTTCGAACGTCGATTGCTCACCAAACAATAGGTCATTGTTTAGAGTCGGCGGGTCACGTGTTGACGTAGATTATATATATTAGATATAAGAGATAGATTGATACTTAGTGTATGACCCATTATGTTCTTCCAAGTATTAGTCAAATGCCCTTCTAATCCAAGGAAATATGCTAGGGGTCTTGAAAATCTAATGAACAGCAAACTAGTTTGTGTTGTTTTCTCTGGTTCGTAGTATCCTAATGATCTTAAATCATCCTTCATTTCAAACTCTACCTTTCCTTCAATCAAGGAAACTGATAACATATTCTTAAACTGATAACCAAAATCAGGGAAATCCAGTAACATGTCATTGAATAATCTCTTGAATTCATAGTACATGAGAGTGTTATCTCTCGTCTTGATGATGTCTTTATCGAGAAAGATTTTCTCCTAAAAAAATCCATATACTCCCCAGTTCATCATGTGACCATCTTTATCTGTGATCACGGCATACTCATTTGAAATTGAAAACCAATATTGATCATACAATCCTTGCTCTCCTCTATCTGGTAGGATCATTTGTAATAATCCCATTTCCCACTTTCTCTTGCTATCTAAGTTGAATACATGAGGTAAAGTTCCCATATAATCAACTAACTTTTTATCAGTGGTGAATCCTGAAGTAAGGACCAAATCAAATTCCTCATCAATCATATCCCCTCCAATTGTGCTTCATCAACCCACTCGTCAAACTGTGGTGGATAGCCTCACCATCTTATTAAATAGGCGCTTTTCCTATTTTTCTTTTTCCATTTAAGAACCTCTTAAATGGAATAATTAAATGGTAAATACATGAGTTGTAGTTCTTTCTTGTAGAAACGATCGCTCACTTTCTCAACTTTAAGGTCTTCAACTTCATACATTGTTGGTAGCCTTTCTTTAAAAACTTTGCTAATCTTAAAAATTTCTTCAGTGTAATTTTGTAAATAGCCTTACTTGAACAACCTCTTTTCAGACTCAGCCTAACGTAATCACCAACTTTGAAATTGACTTGTCTCCTTCTCATCTGCTTTCCAAACAACTTCTCTCTAACAGTATTAGCACTGTTTCAACATAGAATTTGAAAATGTTTTAAGACCATTAAGAGAAAAAATGAAGGAAGCAAGATCACAAGTACTTCAATAAAAAGTCAAGTCTACCAACCGAGCTGGAATATGCAGATGACTCAGATTTCCCATTTGAATGTAAAAATGAAGCAGAACATCTGAAAAGAATAGTTAAGGAAACACTAGGGGAGAGAAATTTAAAAGTTAATGATGAGAAGACAGAGGAAACGTTTATAAATAAAAAAAAAGAAGAAGAGCAATGAAAAACGAAGAAAAACAAAGAAATTAGGATCGTTATTAGGAGATTATGAAGACATGAGAAGGAGAGAACAACTTTCAAAAAATTGCAATGGCTGAAGTAAAGAAAATATGGAAAAAGTCAAAAATCAACAACAAGAGAAAATTACAGTTATACAAGACCCTAGTTAAACCAGTGTTGACATACAATTATGGAACATGGGGATTAACAAAGAAGGAAACAGAAACTCTTAATTGTATTCATCGTAAACAGCTGAGAAGAATATCACAAGGATACCGAAGTTTAACAAACAAACAATTGTACGAAGAATGTGAAGAAAGAGAGTTAAGCGAAGACATGAAAGATACTCGATGGAGAACATTTGGGCCTATGCTAAGACTCCCATTAGAAGCACCATGTCAGCAGGCCATGGACTGGTACTTTGAGATACCAGATACTGCCAAAAAATACAGGGGAAATCAATGAATAACATTGCCGGTGAAATTGCACAACGATATTGTAGAGGGAAACAACAAAAAAGATATAGAAGTAAAACAATTTAAAACTAGAGATGATTTAGTCGCATTGAGAGAACTAGCTAGAAACAGAGACAAATGGAAGGAACTTTCTAAAATAATTTGCAGCGTTGCATGAGGCAAACAGTGCATGTAACTTGCAAGCACTGCAAGCCGGATATGCTATATTATTATTATTATTTTTATTGACAGCTCATGATCGCATACCGATGGATCGATGGTAGGTGTTGCTATAGGAATGAACAAACTCTTGTAAATTATCGATGTATCTGAGAGTGTTTCTTGCTGTAAAGTATCTATACATGCGACCTTTTAGCGTTCTATTGAACCTCTCCACAATGGCTGCTTTTACTTCATTGTTAGCTGTGCAGAATCCAATGTCTTCTTTCTTCAGCAATTCTTGAAAATCTTTATTCATGAATTCACTCCCCTTATCTGACCTCACCTTTTGTGGCCGTCTTTCAAGCAAGATATCTTGAAAGGCTCTTACAATTTCTCCTGATGTTTTCCTCTTCAGAGGTTTCACCCAAGCATACTTACTGAATGTATCAATACAAGTTAATAGGAATGTAATGTTTTCATTCTCTTTCTTCAAATAAGCCATGTCAACAAGATCACATTCCCAGAAATAGTCTATATTGTTAGTAATTATTCTCTCACGTTTAAAATTCCTTCTACTGGGTTTATGTAATGAATTTGCTAAACTAGTTTTACTCCATTCCCTAACATCTTTAATTTTTAGATTAGGGATCAACTTCTTAAATTCCCTATATGCTTTACCTAAACCCCCAAGAGAACCAGGCACAGAAGGATCAGAATATAACTTTTCAATATTCATAAAACATTAATTAACAACTGCATCAACTTAACGTTTGAACATCGTTTCTTCCTTTTCCTTCTCCTCCATTTTGAATGATGTGTTGTTTTTATAACCATTTTTTCATCTCCACTCACCTTCGGTGGTACTTTCTTCTTCCTTGTAACCTTCTTTTTCCGTCAGTGGAAGCTTGTTTGAGATTTCCTTCTCAGGTTCTTGTTTGCTGGGAAGCAAGATTAATTTCTCATAATCCA
Organism: Sanderia malayensis; assembly: GCA_013076295.1. Classification (NCBI taxonomy): domain Eukaryota; kingdom Metazoa; phylum Cnidaria; class Scyphozoa; order Semaeostomeae; family Pelagiidae; genus Sanderia; species Sanderia malayensis. Next base: position 819,930 of record RQOL01000139.1, read on the forward strand.
TCATTATTATCATCTGTTACTGGTGCTTAAACATTCAACCCTATTTATAGTTTTTTTGGTTTGAATATAATCATTGGAGCTTCACGTGGAAAGATGTTTGTTCTAAATGGCACATCTTCATCAGTGGATCGGGTGAAATCACAGAGTAAGTATCCATATAATCTAGCAGTGGCGTCATTGTAGATATTAATAAATGTTTTCAGAGAAGATGGCATGATTTGCTGCGGAAGAAATTTGATTTGACTTCTATCTCTTGGATTTTTAAATAGAACTTGATATTGTGTGTTCAGAGCAAGATTTCTCATTTCGCTACCTCTTGGAAATGGATTCTGCATCATCACAATTATGTTTATGTTAAGGTGAGACCTACCCTTTGTAAACAACTTCCCAAGGTCTTTAAAGTTTGCTATTTCATGCATTAGATCATCAACAATGATGGTTATCCTTTTCTTTGACCTTTCGATTTCCTCATACAAGTTTTCAGGTAAGTCAACAATAAATCTACAATGACCTGGAAAAACTTTCTCAATGCGTTCTTTCTCGTCCCAGAGATCTACCACAAGTATAAATATTGTCTGCCACCAACAATAATCGTGTTAAAGTTGTGTGATAGGTTTTCCACCCAAGTCGTCTTACCACTTCCACTAACACCAGATAATATTAGAGAAAAAGGCGCTTTGAATCTCAGATCATAAGTCATTTTTATAACACATTTCAACTAACATCATACTCCTTATATAACAACATAGGAACTTTTACAATTAATTAAACATTGGAATTTGTGACGTTCTTATAACGTTCAAGGGAATGCTGTTTCACATACTCTCAAAACCATCTTACTCAGAGTTTGTAATACGTATCTTGATCTTTCTAGAGATTTTCCACTCAGCATTTCATTGTATAATCTTTCAAGCTGATCATTGTGATCGGAATGTTGTTTATGTTCAATCTTCAAGCATTGCTTTTTTGAATGATTCCTTCCCCTCAGTTAACATGTTTGTACTTGCATAATCAATGTGAAATGTTATGAACTTGAATGCATTTGTTGCCATACAGTGTGCACTATGTTCAATGTGAGGATCAATAATAGATTTGAAACACTTCTTACAATACTCCTTTGCTTTTCTTGAAATGTAATTCAGGAGGATTGCTGAATATGCTTCTTGAATCTTATCATTTGACAGTTGTTCAATTGATAACTTCATGTTAGAAGGTCTTTTTCTTTTAGATGATTTCACTACTGATTCATCATCACCCTTCCTTTTGGCTGATTTAACTGCTAACTCGTCACTGGGTAGATCATCATAATCATCCTTCCTTTTAGGTGTGTCTTCAACATCATAAAGTAGCAAATTGAGCAGTGCCCTTATCATTTCTTCATTGAGATTAACTCCAATCTTAGTTGGTTTCTCACCTTTCCACCTTCTTACACTGAGACAAAATTATTGTGGTTTATCTCCGTTTTGTTGAATGTAAATTTCTATCTTAACCATACCATCACCAACAACATCTGGACGACCTTCTAACACTTCTGTGTATAGCGATAGAAACGTTATTGTTACTCTAGGTGAATGTTATATTGCTTAGATATAACATTCACCTTCATTGATTCTGGTAAACTCTTTGAATCCTTTCCTTCAAATTCAACCTGTCCATCTTCACTGACAGGAGGATGATCTTTGATTATGGATAACAAACGCTTCAGCGTAATTTCTAAAAATCCTATGCTCTTTGTGAAACCCTTTTCTTTATTATTCACCTCCAGAGTTAGAGCATATTTATCACCAATGAGTTTTTTATGTAAAGGGAGGTTGTGACCAGGCCATCTCCATCAGTTCTGTATATTAGTTCGATTGTGAATTATTCTTGAGCTCTTATCTCCGCGAACTTCTTGTTTTGAATGAAATTTCGTTTGACATTCCTCTCTTTTTATTCTCTACCACCACTTTCATTAACCAATCAACAATCGATTACATAATTGTTCGAATGTTCTAGAACCTTCTTTCGAAGTTTCTAGTTATTATTGAAAGGTGGTGTTAGCATTCGAAGTTCGAATGTTCTAGAACTTTCTTTCGAAAGTGCTTGAGGTAAATTCTTTTACAATTTCTGTTTGAACTTTAATCATATCAATTTAAAAATTTATACTGATTCCACTCTATTAAATCTCCAGTTAAATAATAATACAGCAACTTCGCCAACCTTCCATTTCCATCAGGAAAAGGATGAATCCATAATAACTATGCTGTATATTCTATTGGATTATAGTAATGCTGCCTCTTTATTAATCGGTTTAATAAAATTTCTATCTGATCAGGTTTACAACATTCCATTATCTCTGTTTCACTCATGTGTGGACATCTTACACTACTTGCAAATTTACCATGATATTCAGGTAAAATAAATTCATGTGTTTCTTTTACCATGTCAGTGTCGATTGTAAATCGAGTAAGGTAATTTCCATCAAGCACAACCTCTCTTATCGTTCTTAGATATACATAAGCATCCTCTAAATTTGTCATGTTTATACATTCATCTTCACCTTCTGACTTTAAAATAGAATGTAACATCTTTCTTTTTATTTCATCAACATTAATTCTGTATACTCGATTCATTATGAATTATTCTTGAGCTCCTATCTCCACAAACTTCTTATTGGAAATGAGCTTTTTGTCTGAGATTCGTTCATCTACTTCTTTCAATTTTGTTCATTTAAAAATGTTAGGTTCTTACTCTTGCTATTTTTATAGATCTAGTCCCACTTCGTCTACCTTTCATATGCTTCTTTCGAACCAGCTTCCTTCGCATCCTCCACTTTCGACCACCTTGCATTTTCCTCATAGCTGTGTCTAAACCATATCCAGCTGCAACGATTGCTCCACCTTTTGCAGCTTTCTTAACACCTCTCAATGCTATCTTCTTAAAAGCTTGTTTACTAACTCATTGTATTATCGCTCTTCCACCCTGTCTTACAGCTTGTTTAATAGCTTGTCTAGCTGCTACACGTGCTATTGCAGAACCCATGTTTGTTGATTTCCTCTCTCCTCTCCTTTCACGTTTTCATATTCTATCCCTTTTATACTTTCCTTCACCCGTCATTAGTTTAGTTGCTTCAACTCCACAATAATCCTTCAACATATCGTCTATCAGCATTGATGCTACAACACCATGCTGCTATGCCAGCCATGATGATATTATAGCTATTAAATTGTAGTGTTTCTCCTTCTTTTATAATCTATTTCTTAAATTCTTCATCTGCATTACCCACTTATCGCGTTGTTTTTTCAATACTCCGGCAGCTCTCCAAAATTCTCTAGGGATGAACTGTAGGGGTTTTGGTTTTTTCCAACCCTTTTTCCACATTGTTGGTTTCAACTCTCGCTGTAATCCTGGCAGTGGTGTTGCTGTAATAGCTGTTTTCACAATCCAATTTTGTATATTCTTAAAGAGCCCCTTACCTACAAGCGTCCTAGATCACTTTCTGTTAGACTTCCCCTTTCGTGCATGTATTCGCATCCTTCCCCTCCGACCTTATGCCATTTTGATTATTGTAATGATGCAGATTCCTTATATAGACCCATGCATACAAATAAAAACACGCATTTACATGAGGATATCATTTTGTGTAATTTCAACATCTCCCCATTCTCTAAGAACACAATCATATTTAATGTTATAAAGTAAACAATCCACCCATAAACTACTAATATTGTATTGTTTCTTTGTGTGATGATAGATAATTTGCTTCTCTATCCAAAGGAGTATCACAGCAAATCTTACCAAGTTTCCATTTCCATTAGAAAAACTTTTATTGAATAGTGTTTTCAAGGTATGATTGATCCCGTCTTTCCATTCATCTTCATTCACCGGAGATTCTTCAATCAGCAACCCATCTTCAGCATCCCTAGATTGTGGTAGATTACCCAAATTAACGCTTATTCGAGCAAATCCCATAAACTTGTGTAAATTCTTGTATACTTTCCCAAGACATATGCGTCAAACTTGAACCTTTGTATTAATGCCCATTACATCTCTAAAATGTTCCTTCAAATAGACTAAGAGCAAATCTTTTTTTGTTCTTTGTAGAAATGATCTAAAGTCATTAATTATAATGTGTGCTAATGTTAACAACATCTTTGCTACTGAGATAATACCGTAAATGACGAAATTAGCGCCCCCTGCCAAATAACTGCCGCTGCCGAATAAGCGCCCCCAGGGGTAAAGGGTATTTTTGTAATAAGCGCCCCTGTTTGAATAAGCGCCCCCTTCTTGAATAACTGATGGTCAGAAGACGATCTGATCCATTGTTTCAAGGAAAAGCAGCTTTGCCAAGCTGGAAGGGAGGTTTTAAAAAGTCAATTGTCAATCCTAAGCGAAGTTGATCCATTTGAAATTGGGGAAAGCGATGTTGCAATAGCAGGACCTGAATTTCTAATGGTTCATTCTGACCATGAAGAGGATGAAGAAATCGACATCTTATAGGGCATTTCATTTTTTAATTCTTTTGTATTAGGCCTGTTATAATATTCATCAAAAATGAACTGAAAGACAACTGGAAATAAATTTTCTCCCTTAAATTGTTTCAGCAAATATTAATAAGTGCCCCTGCCGAATTAACCGCCCCCGCTGAATAAGCGCCCCCTCTAAAAGTTCATTTTTTAAACAAGCGCCCTGGGCGCTAATTTGGTCATTTACGGTAAATGAAATCCGTCGTTTTTATAGATTACTCGAAATCCCTTCGAACGTCAATGAAGATGCCCATAATTTCCTTCTCTTATACCTTTACCACGTTCGAATGATGATGTAATTTTTTAGCCAATCAGACTATATTATTTCGTTTTCTAGAATGTTCTGATATTCTTTCAAATATTAGTTATTATGATTAGTTTATTTTAGAGTTTGAGAAGAAGAAGAGGAAGAACAATATGAATGTACTAAATATTGAAAATGGCATATTAATGGTATTTGAATGTCCGGTGTTTTGGACACTTTTACCTTTTTTAAGTATAAAACATCGCTGTTCGAGTAATAATGATGAAGGTTGTGATGATGGTGATGAAGAAAATTATGAAAATAATGAAGTGATTATGAAGATCTTCATATATGCATTGAGGGATAAAAACATAAAAAGATTTACTATAATAAATGATGAAGAGGATGATGAACTAATTTAATAATAATGATAATAATGGTAATAATGATAATTGAGAAAACGTATTACTGTGTGTATTCTTATATGTTTCTACCTCTCAACTGCCCTTGCATCACTTTGTGGCTCAAACCTTGTACCTTCAATTCATTATGAGGAGATCATTGAATCATTTAATGCTGATGTAGGTGAAGAAAATTATTCATGACCGATTCATTTGAACCCGTACTATGAAGCTTTTATTGAGTATATAATTGGAAGAAAGGGTTATGTACCAAAATCATTAACATATTCCGAGTTAATATATAGAAAAGAAGAAATAAAAACAGATCAGTTGAGAAGAATGTTAAGTCGTTGGAATGGAAGAAATGATAAAGAAGATTATATAGGTGTAAATGATGATGATATGTGTATTGATAGTGGTTTTGATGCTAGATTTGAGAGTGAATATAGTTTGGTGTTGATATTCAGAATGTTGTTAAATAAATTACGAAAGAACTACCCACCATTCCTAACGATTGAAAAAGGTTCCACAATAATGCTCTCAAAGGGAAAGAATGGAGAAAAAACATCAACTTCAACCTTTATGGTCTAATTGATGATGATATTGATAGACGAGAGTTGTGGCAATTCACTCCTCATTGGTATACAGATGATATACCAACATTAACAATTTGTAGAAGATGTGGAATGGAATGGAATAGATTTGCACAATGTGATTGCAATATTACATGTAATGATGGGGATATCGATTCTTTAGTGCAATAATTTTCTAATATGTCAATTAGTGAAAATCAGTTTAAAGAATGTGAATAACCGACAGATGGTAATGATGTTAGTGAAACTCTACTCACTCCTAGTCATTCAGTTAAAAATTTGGACTAGCCAAGCTGAGTTTATTAATTATCTATCATCTTATTAATTATAGTTTGTTTAATTGTTAATTGTTAATTTCTCAATTTTAATTGGTAATAGTTTAATTATGATAGTTTATGCAAATACTCACATGTCTTCTTGTCTACTCAACCTATGGTCATGCATCAAGAAAGTGCTACTACAAGCTATTAAACTGCGCATGCGCCCCCGACAGGTGAGCTAGAACCGGCCTCGACAGGTGAGCCAGAACCTGCCTTTTATATTCTACTCCCAGAGTTGCCCATATATATTAAAATATATAACAAAGAGGTTGCTATACCAACTAAAATAGTAACGAAGATAGATACAATTCGCGAAATTATGTCTTCAAAAGAGTGCCACAAAGAATATCTGCTAGATATACACAAAGTATTGCAGCTATAAAATTCAGTAGAACTTTGATATGCAACAGCAGAACATACATTTAATATGATGGATCAAATACAGACATAGCTAAGGTCTAGTATGACAGCAAACAGCTTAAGCAATAATATGTTTGCTAATCTGCAGAAATTAGCGCACAGACACCATCAACTCAGAAAAAGTTGTCAGTGAATTCGTTAAAAAATCAGAGAGACGCAAAAACTACTTTGGAATATTTTAAGGCTATAAACGCATTTCATATTTCACATTTCAGAACTATATTCTGTTAAATGTTTTACTTATTCATCATATTTTGCAATAATTGCAAATGTGCCCTTTATGAGCAGCTACCCCGCCTCCTAACAATCATCCGGTGCCCCTGATCACAGCGTGTGATGGAGCAGAGAACATATTCTAGTGTCCGCCTTTTCGTGGTTTGTTGCTAATTCCTCTACATGCTCAAACCCGTGCTGAGTGATTTTGATACAACTTTTATGCAGTGCAAAGTAAAGAACTCTTTCAAAGCGTTTCTTTCATTGATCCAGACTTCTGGTACAAGTTCAAAAAGGCGTTCTTTTTGTTCTGTTGCCCCAAAATGAGTTCAAGTTCACAGGGACTCTGACATTCGATTTCTTTATCACAAACGTATTTGCTACACTTCTGAGATTTCCCTCTGCATTTTTAATGGAGATGTCCCTGTATGTGTCACATATAATGTAAACAATTTTGTACCTGTGCGGAATTTCATTTAATAACTTTATAGCAAGCATCTTCAATGTTTTTGGTACTTTCACCAAAGATCAAAGAGTTGAATAAGATCAATTGCATAGCATCTCCATCTTCCACAAAATCAATTTCAATGATTATTGATGTTAATGCTGCATCAAGTAGTTTACTCTTGGGAGTTTTCCTACGAATTCATCTGCGGTTGCCAATGAAAGCAGAGCTGGTGCAAGAGGGAAAGAAAGAGCATTGTCAACATCGATTATAGACTTTTCTTTGGAAGATATAGCTATTAGAGGACCTAGTATATCTGTTTGAACAGTGACATCTTGAATCATGAAACCTTATGGCTAAAGCTTTGTTCTGCTTGAAACACCATTGAATTCTCTCCAGGGCTTTCGTTCAATTGCATCAAAAACTTTAGAGCCGGTTCGCCACCCCGATCAAGTAGTTTTTGAAACCCTAAAACAATTCTATTCCTCTTTTCTCTCTTGATACCAATTCATGGCAAATCTCCTCTGCTAGCGATTTACTGGGTGAAAGGCTAAACAGTTTCTGTTTGTCCAAACAATCTCAAATGGATTAATGAAGATTTCCTTTAAACTGCCAATAACTTTCAAAACTCTTTTTTCCGGCTTTTTAACTTCACTGGCTTGAAGACATTTCCGTGGATTTTTTGCTTGAACTGGCCTATTCAGGACCAATTTCTCATAGGTGCGATCTTGGTGTGCGAAATCTTTTATTCCACCTGAAAAAATATATAATTATATTATTTATTATGATCATTTTATACAGTTAATCATGAGAAATATGTTAAATCTCATTACTCTTTATGGGTAATTTATGCCATATGGCAAATAAAAAGTGATTGGGTCAGAGGGCTTCCCCCTATTGTTTCCACTCCACTTTGATCTGATTTTACATGGTGTAATACAGCAGTCTATTGAATCAGAAAGCATGCAAAGCAGCCTCGTAACCAAGTGAGAAATTTTCGTTACTGGAAGAAGTGTATGTTTTTGGATTGTGATGCTTGGATGTTCAATGACATCAAATATAAAATAAGTCCCACTGTATGTTGCAATTATTATTATTTTGTGATCGTTTTTGGATGCTTGTTGCTGTGGTGAAATGTTCTTTCAGGGCTCTTGAAGTCGGAAGCCAAAAAAATGTCCTAAATATTTATTTGCCATATCGCAAATATGACCCACATTGGGCATGTTTCATTGCTTCAAATGGTAATGTCTAAATGATAAAATTTTATACCAAGAGCCTTGAATTAGCATTTTACATTCACATAAGCAGTTTAGAAAGCTCATCTTCACATTGCATTCAATGAGTTTTATTTCCAACCATTATTATAAAGTAAAAACTGCCAATCAACAAATAGGCCTAACAAATAAATGATTTTCTTTGCAGCATTAAATAAAAGTTTGAAAACATGGAGAAACAAACACGACAGCATATAAGATATAATGTCCAGGATGCAATTAACTTTGTCATGTTGCCTGGTGAGTCAGATTCAGAGCTGTGAGACCTTGATGATGATGATGATTGTGAAAATGAAACAGAGTTCTTCCAATCAAAAGATTGTGCTGAAGTGGACGACAGCAGTGAAGATGACGATGATATTTCTCTTCCCTTAGTAGATGATAAGGGAAAAGAGTCTGATATTGATGATGACAGTCATGGTATAGCTGCAAAATCAAAAAAAGGAAAAAGAAGAATTCGGAGAAATCTGTCTTTCGCTGCCGCAATTGAGAGCCTCCAGTCACCAACAGTGATTTCAAAGGAGCAGCTATCAGTCTTCCACCAAAAGAATTTGACCAGTTGACACCATTTTGGTATTTTACACAGTTCTGGGACATTGACATGAGTAACCATCTCGTAGAGCAGTTTTCTGTCCAGTGTGCAGAAAGCTGGAAAGAGCACAAACACCTACCGAAAAGAGCTTGAACAGCTAATTGGCGTTATGATGAAAATGGGGATTGTGAAAATGCCCCCTTACCAAAATTACTGGTCACAGTCAGCACGCTTCGCCCCAATAGCTGATGTCATAAGTCACAACCGCTTCAAGGAACTCCGTAGGTTTTTGCATGCAAACAATAATTCAAAGAAGGATGAAGAAAGGGATAAAGACAACAAACTGTTCAAAGTGGCACCTATTCTTGAAGCATTAAAGATCAATTGCAGGAAGATTGAGCAAGAAGAATTTCAATCCATTGATGAACAGATTGTTCCTGCAAAGACAAAGTTCAGTGGCATTCGTCAATATAACCCAAAAAAACACCAAAAATGGTGTTTCAAAAACTTCGTCCGTGCAGGTGAGAGTGGATTCATGCACGACTTCTTCTTTTATGCTGGTGCTAAAAGTGCTGGGACAACAACATGTGGGGCAGCAGATGTTGTCAAAAAACTTTGTGAAACAATGCCGTCAAAACTTAACCACAAGTTGTTCTTCAACAACTGATTTTGCACCCTTCAGTTGTGTTTGGAGTTGAAAGCAGATGGTATTCTCACAGCAGCAACTCTTTGTAAAGACAGGGTAGCTGGATGCACTACTGTCTACTGTCCGATACAGAATTGAAACAAAAAGGCAGAGGAAGTTTCTGCTTCCAAACAGATCAGAACGCTGGCCTTAGCATTGTCAAATGGTATGACAACAAGCCTGTCCATTTAGTCTCCACATATATTGGAGTACAAGCTGATGAAACCGTGAAAAGGTTTGATCGTAAAAGAAAAATGCATGTCCAAGTGGAATGTCCTAATGTCGTCAAGAGATACAATAAGTCAATGCGAGGCATTGACCTAGCAGACATGCTTATTGCATTGTATAGAATGAGAATTAAAACAAAGCGATGGTATCTTTCTTTGATTTTCCATTCCGTTGATATAGCAAAAGTCAATGCTTGGTTGCTATACGGCAGGTATGCCAATCAGTTGAAAATTCCAAAAGCAAAGCGATTGTCACTGCTAGGTTTTATTAGTGAGATATCACAGTCTCTCATAAAGGCAGAAAAAGCATCGCCAGCTCCAAGATTTGCTGGAAGACCTCCGAAACGAAGCATGATATGTGAAGAAGAGACAAGAGCAAAGCGTGGTTGTGTACCTAAAGTTGCTTTGCTTGACATAGATTCAAGATTTGATCAGTATGGCCATTGGCCAGAGCACAAAGAGAAAAAAAACATGTGCAGACACTGCAGAAAAGGCTACAGTAGAGTAAATTGTCAGAAATGCGCACTTTGTTTATGTTTTCATGGACAAAACAATTGTTTTACTCAATTTCATATCAAATAAAAGTAACTTCAGATGTGCATAATCATTAATCTATCATTTGCGAAGTTTTCTAACCAGTAACAGGTTTTTTTTACGACAACACCCCTTTTGCTGCTTTTTGCTTTATCGGTCATATTTGTCATATGGCAAAAAATTATAATTCTCAGGTAAAATTAAATTTCCAATAATTATTTCTTGAAATGTGTTATTAGGGAAATGGGCACTCATTGCTTAATGTCATGCGCCCATAGTTATGAGGTAGCAACGTGTTATCAACATTCAAAGCAAATGGTCAGCAATGGCGTCTTTGCAGCAAGTCATAAGTTTGTCAGGTTTACTGCGATCCTTTAAGGAAGATTCAAATTGCATCAATAAAGGAGAAGTTAAATATAACTCTAGGTTTTTTCTGGAAGTTAAATTTAATGGCATGGAAATATCGGCAAGCGTGCGAGCATCTATGAAAGATCACTCTTACAAGGTTTGTCTAATTGTTGATTGGTGATATCGATTCTGCAACTTGTGAGTGCCCCACAGGCAATTGGCTTTGTAGCCATATCAGCTAGGGATACTAAACTCGATCGGGTTTCAGAAACCCGAACGAGTTTCATGCAGCTCGATCGGGTTGCAAATTCTATTTTAGGCCCTCTCAATGAAACCCGATTTGTGGCAATTGCAAAAATCACCAACAAGATAGTCCCGTAATCGAAATAAAAACAGAAGTAATATGATGTGTTCGGCATAAACAAACTAAAACAAAACTTTGTCCATTTCATGTTTGGAAAGATGTTCTTCCATAATTTGCTTAACACTTGCAAGTTTAGTCTCCTTTACTCGGAAAACATACAAGCAAGAGTTTTCTGCTCCACCACCTGGGACATCTCGCCCAAACTTTGAGCGAGATCTTTTGAATTTCTGGTGGACATGGATATCTGCTGCATGTCTAGCATTCCGTCCAAAACATTTTATTGGCTCAATCAGTGTATCTTCCGATAAAATTTTTCTGAAAACTTTGCATAAATTTGCAGGAACTCTTCCAATCTGCCTGCCCAGGATTCCTTCTGCTTCTTTCGACTTGTATTTGTCTTCTAAGTTCATGGGCACCATCACCTTTATAGCATTTAGGTCATAGGAGTTATGATCTTCTCTCATCACGGTTAATGGAATGTTTTGCGGTGGCTTGATTTTGAACATGTGATACCCTTTAATGGACCAATTTATGCAAACTTCATTCTTAATGGTATTTTGAACTGAGCAACAAGAAGCCATGTTATGAAAATTTAGAAAATATACTGTTTGTGATTCACCGTCTACTGCTAATGAAAAATAAGAGAATGACACCGGGTCACTCTGTGCAAGTTATTATTGCAAGATTTTAGATCAGGAATTTGCTTGGTCGAAACCTCACTTGATTGTATCAATCCACATATAAGGCAATGTCATAATAAACAATCATGTCGAATGTCCATTCATTTTATGTAGCAATTTCTCGTATAAAACAAAGCTAAGTTCAAAGCCAAAGAAATTTCTCCAAGCTGAGTGAAAAAGAATGAGTAATACCAGCAAATCTGAAATTTCTAAAGTGTGGTGCTAAAACACATAACAATGATCGTCCAACTGGCAGACTGTTGAAAATAAGAGAGCCAAAGGGGAAAAAGGAAGGTAAAATTAAAATTAGTAAAGAGCAAGCAACACAGCTTGTAGTAAAGCTTCTGGCACATTTGTGTCAGGTCACAAATAGTCAGCTGATGTACGAGAATCGCTGCACGTTATTACAAGCCGTTATGCCCCTTAGCGTTATTACAAGCTTCGCGAATAACGTTATCGACGAAAAGTTCTCTCTGCAAAGAGAGGTTTCTTTGTGTCCCCGCATGTGGTTTTTTGAGAAATTGACAACAGAAAAAAAAGAAAAGATTAAACCCAATATTTGCCTGTCGAAGATACGCACTTCCAGAGATGCTTTCATTAGCAGCAGATTAAAAGTCGTGAGGAAAGAACAATGTTTTGAAAGGGAACAAATCATTGACTATATAGACAATCATGTACAATCTCTATGCGAGGCAGAAACAGAAAACCCTTGCGTCGATTGTGGAGGAGCAAATGATATCGCATATAATACATGCAGAAATTGTAATGAGGCTCTGGCAAAGTCCAAAGTAACCATAAGTGACTTCATTGACTGTAACAAAGAGATCCATATTTCAAAAGTATTTGCAGATTTTGTAGATGGCAAAAAATTGTGTGCAAAATTAGAACCGGAGAGCCGGACTTGGTGAACCCTAATGACTATGAAAACATTGCGCAAATTTTAAGAAATCTCGGTAAGCATGCTGGAATCAAACGATATATTGCTGGAGGAACAGGGAGGCAGTGGTTGATAATAGAAGTAGATGGCCTTATATATTGTATAGTCAAACAACTAATATTTCATACACTGCATTGCCCAGTGTGTAAAACATCATGTATTGGTGCAGATTCTTTTAATACGCACAAGTGCACACTTTCAAAAAACATTGTTCCTGAACATGAATTTGATTGGCTAATTTTGCAACCAGACTCATTACATTTGAAATGAATGCTTGCAAGTCCATTATGAGTTTCAATTGGGAAATTTTTGGCGAAGAGGTCATACGGTTTCTGGGCTTTACAGCCACAAAAGCACTTGATTACGCAAAAAGATGCTCCGACCACCACAAGATCATGCAGCTGATGTACATAGCCATTGCCGATGAATTGCTAGTGCCATTTGTTCGCAACGGCATGAAGTTGGACTTAGAGATATCTGTCAACAGATATTGGGCAGGGTATCAAGAGTCAACTATAAATCCAAATTACACGTACATGATGCAAGTTACATTCACATATTTACATAATCTTATGCTGTTTCACGAAGGAGTTAGAATGGGAGACTATAGTCTAGCTGAAGCTGCACGAGAGCATGTTCGTTTGCTGCCAGTCGAGTGAATAATCACGGACACTATCAACTGGAAATCAACAAGAACGTGGAAGCCTGGGTAACATCTGGTGTACCAACAGATGACAACTGGTTTACAATATTTAGAAACCTGGATGAGCTGTGTAAGGTAAGACAAATGTAGCTGTACTGAAAATCAATGTGCACAGAAAAAACTTTACAAAATATATTCTGGACAAAAAAAGTGTCATTTAGTCTATCATGCTTTGTCATCTGCAGGCGAGTTGGGCTGACGCATTTTGTATGCCCCCAATAGCCGCACTCTCCATTGTCGCATCTGATCCACTCATATGCAACTTTGCTGAGCTCTCTCTTTAATTTCACATCATCTTTACTTTTGTATTTGATCCTACACCCCCTGCATGTATTGCAATCATTTTTCTTTGCATTACGTTTTCGTCTCGCTTTTCTCTTTGAGCCAGGCAAGTCTACAAGTGGAGCCAATTCGGCTTTCACTTGTGACATGGCCAATGACTTTCTTTTTGACACCTTTGTTGGTGTATACGACAGCGGTGCTTGGCCTTCCTTTTCAGACTTATTTGCTGGTATCTTCTCTTCTTCCTCTGCAATTGGCAGCATGTGTCTTACAATTGTTTTTTCTTTTGCATTTGCTTGAATTCATGGCTTGTATCTTATTTTCAGTTCTATTTCCACACCTCCAATTTGCTGCAAGTGATCTACCTGTATGGCGATATAAACTTTACACAGTAATTATTTTGTAGATAAGAGATAATCTGTTAGAAAAGATTGGTTGTAATCGTTCTGATGCTTTAAATAGAAAAGTTCCGGGGATCAAGACCTCAGAAGTAGCAAAAATCTGTTCAACCTTCCGAAAGGTATCATATTTCAACACTCCAATGGAAGCAGCCATGCAGCAGAGTACAATGGGTGCAGAATTAAATCCTGCCCTACGGAATTTTACAACTCTTGCAGTAGACATAAAAGGTAAGTACATGGAGGGATTTGTTTCTTGTCCAGAAGTAGCCTGTTCTAAAGCAACAGCTTGCATTGCAATTACAAAAAAAGAGTTGGAAAAACAGAAAAAAGCGGAGGAATGACCTTCTCACCTTCTTTATCACTGTATTTATACGGCGGCAAATAGACATTTGGCACCATCGATTGCACTTGAAAACAGGTTTCATAGGACCTGTGTGGTGTTGGGATACTTCATTACTTATTACTTCAAGCGACGTCCCTTGTTCAGTCCAACCCAGACTTGGGTCGTTTAGCTCGTCGAGGTGAGCAAAATCAATTGTTGTTAAGTCTTTCTGGCTTGTCATTTCGCTTCTCAATTCAAGTAAAATATGTCTCACCACCACAATATACTGGGTTTTATAGCATTTGTACATAGTTTATATATAGTTCACAAGTCTCGGCTCTTGATATTAATCTTTTCCTGCACTTGACCATAAGAAAAAATTCTTATATATGTCAGATATCTTTACTAGCTTGTAGAAAACTGCAATCTGAAATAGAACAGATGAAAGTAAGTTATAGCTAACAGTTGAGTTGCAGGCCACATGTTTTCATTACTTTTGATTAACCAGGATAACAGAAGAAAACACTAGAGAAAAGTTTTGTAATATTTATTTTCATTGAGAACGAAATATATACATTTAACACACAGATGTGTTTAAAGAAATATTTCAGACCTTCAAATTTACCAACTTGCTCATCATGCTTATCACGTGCTTTTCATAGTTCATTTTACATGAACAAAAACTATAATGATTTTTCGTGCTCATTTAATAACACGTTTTGCGTAGTGCTCTTACGTTCATCGCGTAAAAGAGATTAAACTTGCAAGAGTTAAACAGATTATGAAGAAGAACATCTTTTCAAACATGAAATGGACAAAGTTTTGTATTAGTTTGTTTATGCCGAACACATCATATTACTTCTGTTTTTATTTCGATTAGAATTAATGATTAGATTTGTGTTTGATTTAGAAATTATAAGAATTCTCAGAAAGGAATGCTTTGCTTTCAATATTGTTGAAGACACGCGCTGGTTTCAGTATCGTATGCAATAGAACAATAAAACAATAAATAACAATGATATGAGGCCATCAAAACTAAACTTGAATGTTGTGAAAAAACGGCGGGGACAACCCCCAATTTCTTTCACGTAATATATGTATTGTCACATGTAGATTCTGAATCAATTATCAGTTTTATCCCCCGGGACCGTCTTGTTGGTGATTTTTGCACTTGCAACCAAATCGGGTTTCATTGAAGAGGCCTAAAATAGAATTTGCAACCCAATCGAGCTGCATGAAACTCATTTGGGTTTCTGAAACCCGATCGAGTTTAGTATCCCTAGCTGCATATGGCTGCTACGGCAACTTATTTAAACAAAAAAGGTTTTTTGAAGACAAGTTTACCCAACAGTTGGATAGCACGTCCAAAACAACCAACAAAGAAGCAGGAATCGGCTCCTAAAATGATGAGTGATTTCGTTAAATCTTCAAAGCTACAATCATTGACAAAACGTCTTGAGACATTGAAAAATTTGGGTCACTTTTCAATGAGAAACATAATATTTTTGGAAAATAAAGAGCCACCCCCCTCCCCCCAAATCAATGTTGCTATTTTTGATGGACAGGTTCATCAGGGAGTGCTAAAAACACTTTCTAAACACCCTCAACATTGAATAGGGGGAGGGGGGTCTGTTTTTTTCGGGACATATGAGAAATATTTTAACTGTCTCACACCTTATGGCGAGGATTGTCTTTGGTGAAAATTCCTAAATATAAGGCCAGCATGCCCGATTTTATCTACTGTGGGCAATTTCAACACGCTGAGTTCGAATCTGGTGCTCAAAATTGTGTAACTAATGTTGATTAGCTTTTGTGACGAAGACAATTAGAAAAAAATGCTGTGCAACACAATATCACGAGATTGTCAAAGCAGGAGTTTCAGGATAGAATCATTGAAACTATGAACAGAATACCAAAGTGGAAAATAGACAAAACAATTAGTCTGGCCAACGAATAACACACGGTTAATGGACGATTAACGGACGGATAACACCATGGTCTATAGTTATTCAGTATTAAATTTAACGATTAACACGGTTAACGGCAATTATTTTAAAATATTAGTGATAATATTTATAAGAATATGCCGTTAACCGTGTTATTCGTTGTAAGACAGGATCCATACGAGGGATAACACTTTCTCCCCAGTCCTCTGACCCGTATCTTTCCCAGTTCTGCAAGCAAAGTGTGGTTTGGTTGCAAAAGTTTGGATGCTTTCTGCTTCTTAGACAAGAATCTACTGTTTTTCTGGCAAGGGAAGTATATTTTTCTTATTTTTACTGTCCTTTTGTATCATGGATGATGAATCTGGGGCCATTTCTGTTCTCAGAGACATTGTTCCTCATGAAAATTATATGGAAGGAGAACCTTCCGTTCAGACTGATAGTGATATTCGTCAAAATGACCAGCATCAGAGTGATGAAATAGAAACCGACACCAGAGATCAGTATGATTCTCTTTCAATTGCTGGGAGTGCATACTCTCGTGTGTTTATCCCAGAAGATAAATCTTCTGAGTCAAACCTGAAGACTGCAACATTGGCTAGAACAGATTGGCCTCCCTGGGCTCCTTGTTTGATCAACCTGCTTCAGGTTGCCAGGAGAAGGTTACAAAAGTCATCAATTATTCGGAGCCACCAAAAATTGATTTCAAACAGGAGGCTTTGGGTTTTGTTGATGATGACAAACCAATTTTTAAGTGCAAGAGGTGAACCAATTTCTCAAAAGTTGGCGGAAAAATTGATCTTTATTGGCAGAAATATGCCACTCAAAGGTAATTATTGTGAACTATTCACAGGAAATATAAATTGCCATCTAATCTTCCTAAGATTGCTGTTCCGAGTATGCCTGGTGATGTTTTTAAGTTAAAATCATTGAAAGACTCGAAATGAGAAAAAGCTTTATGCAACCCAACAAATTTTGGTGAAATAACTGCTATTTTATCTTCAATTTGCAATACTCTCTTGCAAGCTGACAAGACCAACATCATGGTTGACTGAAAACAAATCATTTCTGAGGCCTTTGATGCCGTTACATTATTTTCTCATTGCTCTCTTGAGATTGGAAACAGGAGAAGAGCTAATGTAAGAAATGCCTTTGACCCTGAAATCAGAGATATTTGCGATGTGTCTGCAGAACAATTTGAAACCTCTTTGTTGGGTGAAGATTTTCACAAAACAGTAAAGGATGCCAAAGAAACGGCAAGAATTGGTCACATTGCTGAACACCCAAAGCATGAGAATGCTGCAACGCAGTTTATAGCTCACCCTCATCATCAACAGAGTCGACCTTCCTCTTCATGAAGGGAGAAATTTTTAGGATGGGGCTGGAAACCTGGACCAGGGCCCCAAAAATTTCGCAGAAGGAACAACTTCCAAAACTAACAGTAAGTGCTTTTGAAAATACCAATCCATTTTTGATTGACTATTTGAATCACAGAACAAAAAACTTCACAGCAGGAAATATCAAATCCAAAATAACTGTTTGGGAGGGCCTTCCTTCTGACCTGGAAACAATGAGAATCCATGGTCCATGGTCTAACATTAGAATTTGAGGATACACCTTTTTTTTTTTTAAATGTTGTTCAAAGGACATTCTCCAGTGCAGAGAAGACGTTTCTTTACTCTGAAATTGATAATTTATTGCAAAAGAAGGTCATTGTTTCGTTTTCTTCTGAAGAAGGGGAATATATTTCCGCAATATGTTTAGTACCCAAGGAGAGTGATTCATTTTGTCTCATATTAAACTTATTGGCGGTAGGTACCAACTCAGAGCGGAGAAATTTAAATGAACATTTTCAAGTAGCTATGGACATGGATAAATAGAAAAATGATGGTGAACAGGGAACTGTTGGGGTTTAAGGGGTAAAAATGGGGGTTAAAGGCAATCACTTCAACTTTTTGCCTCTGCGAAGGAACAGTTGTCAATTTTCACTCTTTCTACTGTTTGGGCAGCGATTCTTTTTCTAATGATGGATGCAGGGGTTAATTCCTTACCACCTTTGTAATGTCCAAACTGTTGCTATAAATTGAATAATCACATGGTCAATCGTTACACTTTTTACCTTATTTGGAATAATTGTCGTTTCCAGAAACATCTTAAAATTCCTATGCTTCATGACTAGTAAAATGACAACTGTGAATAAAAACTCAAGTGCGTCTATGTATATTACAGGAAAGGTATGACCCGTCGTATGTAATGTATAAGTGTCCATGTCTTCAACCGCTCCCGATCATCTATTTATTACTTGGCATTTTTTAGATCAGAAAGAAAAATGGAGAGTCATTGCTTAAATTTCACGAGAAGGTAAGCCATGGCTCAACCTTTTGTTTAATCCAATTTAACACTCACATCGCATTTGTGCAAAGTGACATAGTAGTCCTTCTGATAATGTAATCTACCTGTTCCTACCTCATAACTGGGCAGTAGACTGTTTTAAACCGCGTTCGACGTCACCACGCGAAATTGCCACTATCAGTGACTATTATTACCGAAATCAAGATTTCTTAATCGTTGCACATGTTCGAGATCTTGATCCCGCACATGTGCAACGATAGAGAGACGATCTTCAACGATTGTCTGATATCTTGAAGCATAGAATGATAGAGTTATACAAGCCACATGATAACCATGTGATACCAAGTATACCTAGTTTTGTTTACAAGAACATTTGGAATGGTCAATATTTTAAATGTTTCGAGAATCTTCTAAACAGTAGTCAAACTTAAGGGGGCTGTATATAGTTCAAATCAGTTCAAAAATAAAATTTGGAGAAAATTGTTTTTCGCTATACATTGAGCCTATGGCTATCCAAGTTGAATAGCTGAACAGCTTAAAAATTCCTTGTTTGTGCGGCAAGAGAGTACTGCACATTGCACAAGAAATATGTTAAAAAACTTGCGCTTAGCCAAGCTTGCAAATGAAGAAAAAGCTGATGGTGTTAAGATTCAAGATTTTTCTCTTCTTGCTCAAGCACTTTCTGAAGGAGCAGTTTGCAGAATTTGTTTGTCGAAAAAGGTCAAGATTAGAACTGTTTCAAAACAATCAAGATAGAGCAGGTCTGGCAGAATCAATAATAATGAGATGCTCAAGTTGTGACAATGAAACCTCATTCTCTACAAGCCATAAAGTACCTGGAAGTAGAGGTGGTATCACATAATAACCATGTGATACCAAATATACCTAGTTTTGTTTATAAGAACATTTGGAATGGTCAAATTTTAAATGTTCCAAGAATCTTCTAAACAGTAGTCCAACTTAAACAGACTAGCCTTCCCATTCTAAAATGTCTCTGTATAGGTCATATATAGTGGAGTAAAATTTTAGGAATCCGTGACCAATTTCACCAGACCTTGTTTTGAAGGTGTTTTCTAGATCAGAAAAATGCGCTGAACAAAATGAGCTTGGGGGAACCTCTCAAAAATTTGAGCGTTTTTGCCCAGGGGGTAATGTCTGAAGTGGGGCAAATTTTCTCTTGAAATTACCATAAAAACTGATTCGACCCTGTAAAAGTGACCAAATTTGTACCAAATGAGCCAGTCCACAGACCAACACCAACAAGGCATCATCCCCCACCACAAATACCCCCAAAATTACCTTTTTACATATATATGACGGGGGGTCACGTATCCTACCCCCTGATTTTCAGTGATAATGGGTATATTGCACTATTTCATGCTATGAGTATCAATTGCTATCTAAATATGCTGCTTCCTGCTTTGAAAATACGAGAACTAAGTGTGTTAACTGCAAAATGCATTAAAGAACTTCTTTCTGACCTCTGGATACTCTGCCCCAGTCCCCTAGAAAGTTCACTTTATGGTTCAAAATGAGAAAAAATGCAATATGATCTTTGTTATTGGAGGCGTTTGTAAACTTATCTGAAACTTTGTAAAGAAAGTATAGTTTAAGCTGAATTCTAGCCATAACATCGGAAGTCCTTCTGAACTGTGGCTGGATACAATTTCAAGGATTCATTACATCGATGTACATTGGAAACTCCAAAGTTGGTACATTGAATACGTTTGGCAAGTCACAACTGGATATAACCATGCTGTTGGATCATATTAGATTTGAAGGTTTGTAGTTATATCTTTTTATCCGTTCTTATTTGGTTCCTTAAGTTTAAGAAAGTTTGCTACAAGAAGCTCAATAAAAACTTAATCTGAAAGTAGGCCTATCTTACAATAAAATTATTACATTTTGAGTAGCAAACGCTTCTTTAAAGTTTTATCGATCATTGCGTCTAATTTTCTATTTTCTGAACGCTTTAATCCAAAGTACTATAATCAAATATAATATTAATCTCATGTGTAATTAAATTGCAAGTAATCTCATGTAATCTCGTGTGGCTGATAGTCCCGTACACTTTCCTTGGTGTGATTTGCGCTTTGTAAAATATGTGCATAACCCTGACTATTTGATTATATTTTACTTTAGATGTTCCGTGAAAGTGAATTCGTGAAGAATGTCTAAACCGTTGCTACAACCGACCCCGGAATCATCGGAATCAAAAGGAGAGAAGAGAAAAAGTGATGCTATAGATCTAGACACTTGCATTCTATGTAAGAAAGCGTGTAACGAAAACAAAAGCGATTTTCCAGTTTCTTCGTGGGATAGGCTGAAGAGCTTTGCACTGCAGTGAAGAGGGCTTGATAGATATGGAGATGTTTTTGAGACTGTTCGTTGGGAGGAGGGCCCATCAGGCCTGTTCTTTCATAAAATTTGCAAAACAGAGTTTACAAGCAGACGAAAACTGCAACAGCAATCACTAGGAAAGAAAAAAAAATACAGAACGAGAGAATGAAGCAGCTGCAACTAATAAGGAATGCTCTGAAGGAACTGAGCCTAAACGTCCCAGCCGGAAGTAGAGGAGCAGCACAGGATACATACATGAAAAACCTATGCATCTGGTGCATGAAGCCAGAAGACAAGAAAAAGCCAGGACGAGACAGGTGGCACCTTCTTCAAAAGATGAATTCATGGAATACTTTCAAAAGGAACACTATGTACCTTGAAGATGCTACAATGCGAGAGCGCATACTGGCTGTAATACGCTGTACACCAGATCCATTTGCTGCAGAGATTCGCTACCATAAATCCTGCTGGAAGAAATACATCAGTCCTGCCTATAGTTGGGAGAGCAATGATCAAAGATTCCATTTACAAGATGTGCATTTGTCTGAAGTGAAAGAAATATTTTTTCTCATGTACGGAAAGTAGTCATCGAGATGAACGAGCCACGAACTTTGAAAGGGCTCCTTCTGGAATATGAGAATATGCTTAGAAATTTTGGTTTTGACACCAATACAACGAAAACAAGTACTACAAAGATTATGCTTCAGAAAGAGTTCGATGACAAGATAGGATTCCATAATCGGTATCACAAGAACATGAGCACTATTGTGTATGACACTTCTTCGGGAGGATTGTTTATTGAAGCAGCAATGTACTCATGGGGAGTTGACAATGAACAACTACTCAACACGGTTGCAAGGCGGCTGAAAAACAATTTTGCAGGTGATGCACGCATGAGCTGGCCAACTCGCGTTGATGAGCTTGAACAAAAGGAAGAACCCAACCTCATCTTAAGAAAGTTTTTAACATGGCTTAAGGATCCAGCAGCAAAAGACTTTGATGAAAATTGTAAAAGTCCAGAGATTGCTTCTTTAGCATCGCTGCTATACTCTTTCATTAGCGGAAACCTCTCTTCTTTCCAAACAAAGTTGTTGATGACAATTCATGGACTCACAAGAAGTCGCGAGATAATAGATCTAATGAAAAAATTTTCGCTTGGAATAAGCTATCAAGATGTTCTTGATTTGTATGCTGCATGGGCTAAGTTTGAATTAAAGACAGACGAGGGTTGCCCAGAAGAGATTGCAAGCAATGTTCCTGGAACTGTTATCCTTGACAATGACGATTTTCAAGACGACACGCTGACCGGTGCAGGTACATCTCATCGAACAAATGTAATGTTTGTACAACCTGAAAACACTACCAATGTAATTTGCAATGAAAATCGCCCCAAACTCTCTTTAACGAAGTCCTTAGATGTCGAGAAAATAATTGCGGAGCAAAATAGGCTTTTGCCATACAAGACATTCAAACGTGGAGTGCCAGAAGTGCGAAAGCACATTGATGTCACGCCAACAGATACTAAAAAGCAAAGGGCTCGAGGAATAATCCATTCTTTGACACGTCTTGATGAAAATGGTGAGACTGTTTTGCCCGAAAATCAAAGCACCAATTCATTTTCAGGATTTCAATCCAATATCCAGCTTTTTCCTGTCAAGAGTAAGCCATTCTTTTATCTGACGCTGTCTAAGCCACCTGGAAAGTCTGTTGTTAACGAGGTCATGAACCGTGTAGTAGCCGTAGCAAAGAAGAAGTCAATGCCTTTTGTCCAGCTTGTTGGCGACCAACCAGTTTATACGCTTATTGTCCAGCTAAAATATGAAAATGCTGAACAGTTCGATCTCATTGTGCCTTTTTGGGTCCCTTTCATATGCAATGCTCTTTCATGTCAGCAATGAATAAAAGATTTAAAGGCTCTGGGTTGAGTGATGTTCTTGTTGCAGCTGGTGCTGTTGCTGAGGGTTCAGTGGACAGAGCACTTGGTGGAAAGCATTACAAGCGAGGTATTCGATGTCTCTGTTTAATGTACGAGGCACTAATCCGTCAAATAGTCCAAGAAAGCATCGGTAGTGGTCAGCATCTACAGCCAGAGACCAAAGAAATGCTTCGGATACTGCAAAAGCCATTAAGTACAACAAGAGAGAATCTAATATCAGCTCATGATACCTTAGAGGCAAGTCAAGAGTTCTCAAACTTTATTTCTAAAGCATTTGAGCAACTAGAACACTCTGAGAGTCATATGGCTAAATATTGGCTGAGTTTTTTGGAAATGGTCGAAATACTTATGCAAAACATCCATGCTCTGAGAACCCAAAACTGGGAAGAATTTAAGATTTCTCTGAGATCAATGTTGCCATGGATGCAAATTTATGACAACAACAAGTATGGAAGATGGCTCGTTAAATTCTGGCTGCAGATGAGTTGTTTACCTGAAGAAAAGGCGCAGTACCTGTACCAGGGATTATTTGCCCAGTCAATGACAGGTAAGCCCTACTCTTGCTTGCCACTGGATCTTTGGATCGAAATGACGATGAACAAGGGGTCCAAAATGAAAGCTGGCTGGAAGAGAATTTTGCAAAATGAAAAGATGCTTATGATCCACACACGCAACGCCAATTCAGTGAATACAGTTAGAGTTGCACTTCATGCCATGGCAAACTTGAGAAAAGCTACAAAAGGCCATAGAGAAAATTCAACCTTCAGACTAAAGACTGACGAGCAGGTAGTTCAAGACATCGATAAGTGCTTGACTGAATTCAACTCCAAACCATTCGACCTGTCAAATGACACCCTCAGGACTCTTCAGACGGTAATGATTGCCTCTGACAAGCTTGTTCATGATTTTGAAACGGCTCACAGAGATGGTGAAGTACTTGTTACCAAATTCTTTAAGGAACGAATGTTTTCTAATGAGAAATCATTTGACGACACAATGCATAGAAACGCAAGGCACACCTTCGACAAGCCACCTTCAACAGAAAAAGAGAAAAGTGCGACCATTCCTAAGACTGTTGCAATGGAAAACAAAGCTATGGCTCAAATTATAGCCTTAGAACAAAGCAGTGCAGCCAAAATTGACCTTGTGCAGATCATGGGTCATCATGTGACAGAAGAGTGCCTCTCAATATTTAATATAAACGCAACTATGATCAAAGTACAGAAATCAAAGTTAGTTGAGAAACTCAAATTTGTGTCATTGAGTCCAATGGACAGTTACACGGCAATAGTTGATATGGGGTTTATATGGAGACTGGCTACACCTACAACAGAGGACAGGGAAAAGAACGATGGAACTTACTACACTTGGAATGATTATGCTGATAGAGTTTTTTCTCTTGTTTTGTCAAGGCACCGAAATGCATCTGAGACCATTTTCGTAAATGACCCGTACGATTTGGAGATGAGCATCAAAGACAGCGAGCACGATTGCAGAGCAGGGGCGTATTCTCATGTCGGAGGCACAAGAAATGTTTTTATTCGGATGGAGGATAGGCTGCCGCCTTCAAAAGAATTTCAAAATCTTCTCTCGCAGCTTTACATCCTAACATCAACCTCATTTACTCCGTAAGAAATAAATGTTGGAAACTGTTGAATACTGAGGAAAATCTAGAAATCAAAGAGTTTGAATGCCGCCATGTAGAGGCGGATACAATTTCCGTCTTCCTATATTCTCAAATAAGAAAGCAGGGTGCTGTTGTTCCTGTTGTAATCGACGCTGAGGACACGGATTTTCTCGTCTTGGCTGCACATGTCGCTCATAAAGTAAATGGTATTTTGGGCTTGAAGAGAAAGAAAGAAATATACGATTGCAAGCAACTTTGTACAGCAGAAGTATCTAAAATTATTGTACCTCTTCATATACATACAGGAGCTGATGCCGTATCGGGTTTCTTTGGGCATGGAAAGAAATCTGTCGTGGAAAAAACAGTGAAATCTTCAGATGCAATGCAACTGTTGAAAGATGTCCGGAAGAGCGTGCCTGCAACACCAGAGGTAATGGAACATTTGGCGAATTTTACAATCAGGCATGTGTACGGTGACAGGAAAAGCACGACATTGGTTGAAGCGCGAGCATTGAAGTGGGAGAAAATGAAAAATAAGTCTACACGCGGTATACCTCCAGACGAAGACTCCCACGACTTGAAAGCAAAGCGAATTAACTACCAAGCAAATATTCTGATAAACTTTGACAAGCCTGATCATCCTCCTTTATGGAGCGGCAGGGGGGTCAAAAATAATTGGTGATCGTGTTATCCCACCGTTGCGATACGACCCCGGTTTGTAAAACCGGCATCGTGATTCGTACGACCCCCATTTTCAAAACCGGCATTGAGATTACGACGCCCATTTACAAAATCCAACCGAGAAACCTCGTTTTCAATTACGACGACCATTTGCAAAATCGAACCGAGAAACCTCGTTTTCAATTACGACGCCCATTTTTCTCCAATGTTACTTCCTTAGTTACTTCTTCTCATCACGGAAGGGAATGACTATTTTCTGTTCTGATCTTTTCTTCAGTCTTCTCATAGCTTTCTAATATCAACATGGCAAATAAGGATCAGCAGGAAATCAAAAAGGCTCTTGTAGAGCTGAAAAGGGCACTAAGTAATACCGAGAAGCAACTGAACTTAGAATCACCGTCAAATTCAACATCATCGAGTCCGAAAATCGATGCTGATTCTTCCCCATTTGATCGTGTTTCAGCAAATTTCAGGCGAGTATCTGTCTTTTCATCGTTTTTCAGGTCTGGTCAGGTAGGCAGTTAGCAATTTAGCATAAATGTAGCCTAAAGTTAGCATACCTGTAGCCTATATCATACTTAGCGTGACAAGCACTCAGCCTTAAACCCAAGCTACATTTCCTATACATACATTTCCATTCATTCAGAATCAAGTGCTCTATCCTATATTACCATTATATAATTAACCCAAAAATGCTTTTTATTCTAAAAATTTTACAAACAAATTTCCATCATCAAATATAAGACACAAGGGCACAAAAGTCTGTAAGTTGACCACCTTAATACTTCTTCTTTACATCCATTATAGATAACATCAGTTGTTGAAAAATTGAAACAAACTGTGTGCAAATCTTTAAAGTAGTTTGCTTGATTTCTTTACTATCAGAAGAATCTTGCAATTTGAGGCTCTGAGATTTGCCTCTGCAACTTTCTAAAAGTGTTGCATTTTAAATTATTCCCCCTTTCTAGGGTGCTGTGGTATTAGATGGACCTACTGTTAATTGTCTAACATGTAAACAGGATGTTGAAATATCAAATTTTAAGAAACATCATTGTGCTTCAACAAGGTTAGCATTTGTTCTGTTAGGTCATTTTTGAACATGCTTGTGCCCATCAATATTTTTATTTTTTATTTTCATGTTTTACTTTTTTATTATAAGAATTTGAAGTTATGCCTATGCCTGCTATAGAAAGTAAAACTTCTGTAATCTCCCATTAAATTTCCAGCAAACAAGAAAATGAAGTCATTGAGATAGAGGAAATCGCAGAAAATGAACAGGTAGCTTTGCAAAACTTATGCTAACATAGGCTAACTGCTTTGAGTTAACTTTGAATACTAACGCAACAAACACTTTTTGTCTTTCAAGGGTGGGAATAAAGGTGATGATTTGGATGATATTGATGTAGATGATTTCTTCGCGGATACCTTCGGAAATGGGGTAGAAACCATGGCTCAAACTGAATTTACTCGAAATAAATTGATCGAGGAGCAAGACAAAGAATATGCTCAAAGCCTTGCTGCAGACAGAGAAAAGGTAATATAAGCAGTGGCGTATCATGACTTCAGGGAGCGGGTATTCTGTGACACAAGACGAGTGTAGCGAGCAATAAAGGGGACATTTGGGGTTTACCCCCACAAATTTTTTTGAGACCACGCCCTTTGGAACATCTTAAAACGCCCTCTTTGCAATTAGTTATTGTCAATAGAAAAATTTAATTTTTGAACAAATGTCATAACTTTTCTTTTCGATGCTATTCGTTTAACTTAGATGTGGAAGAGAGGAGAAGAGACAAATAGAATTTTAGTTAGGCCTAACTAACAGCCTAATCGATTAACACTATCACAACCAACAACTGTGTACAATGCCTTTTTGAAGGGCTTTGCTGTTTGCAGACTGCCACTGCAGTATACTTCATTTAAATACAATAAAACTTAGCAAAAGTACTTTGATCTTCCAGGAAAACAAAAAGCAGGTAGAAGAGCAGTCAAAGGAAGAAGTGGTCAAGGTAAATAATTGCATTTTGAAGCATGTACTTTCTCTCCACCTTGACCTATGCCTGTTTGACTACCACTTTCTTGTTACGCTGATTTCTACCAAAATTATTTGCTTTTTCAGTTTAGAGAAAAATGTAAAATTGAATTAACAGAAGAACGAGATGCTGGAAATGATGTAATTCCATTGAAGTTCCGAATGCCCAATGGACAAATGCTTAATCGTCGGTTTAAGAAAACAGGTGATGTTGAGGTGCGTATTAACATAATTACAACATTATAACATTACAACATTATAATTATTGACTAATGTCATCATTGTCTAGTGTGATGGTTGATGAGAAAAAGGGCATGGTCAGTGGCTTACCATGTGGCCATCTACATGGTAAACACCCATTTATAAGTAACAATACTTATAAATATATCATAAATACTATTAATACTTATAAATACTTATAAATACTTATATATATATATATATATATATATAAATATATATAAATATAAATCTTGTAAATACTTATAAATAATTATCCCTCACTAATTTTCTCCTTTAATATTGGAAGTGCAGTGTATTTGTACCTACACTGGAGGAAAAAATTATCATGCAGTGATCTTTTTAAAATAAAAAACACCTAACCAGACAAGAGTACATTGACATGTGTACCACTTCTGTCATTTTTCCCAGATTCAGCTAGTTGACAGTCTTGCTACAATTCATTTTAGTCTATATAAACTTGGCGCAATATTCCAGTGTTCATTTAAGTGATTTGTCATAGGTGGTGGTGAATTTTGTCGGTAGCCAGGAATCATCAACTCTGTCTTTCCACATGCAAAGCCCGTCTTTGTGTTCCCCTAACTCAATTTCAAAGAGACAATCATTGTCAGAATTGGGCATTAATAAACCTTGTACATTCAATGTGTATTGGGATGGAAATGAACCACCTGTAAGTATCAGCTTCAATTTTTCTAAACTATTATAGGTGTTAAAACATCCCTTGTTCATTGGACCAGTCTCTGATATTGAGAACATCCTGTAATTGACAAATAAACAAACAAACATGTTTTCATAAAATAACAATGAAACATGTTTTCATTATCCAAGTCTCCTTGGTCTGAATATGTGAATATGGAATTGGAAAGTTTTCTTATTTCATTGACATCATTTTAATCCTAGCTTGAACAACAAGGCATCAACGTTCCAAACATGTCAAATGCAACTGATTTCAATTATGCACAGCCGAATAATGAAGAAACAACAGCAGTATAAAATGGAACTGGGTGTGTACTGCAAATTGATAATGCATTGCTTACAATATGTTAAAGAAGCCCAGCCATTCTCACCACATGGCACGGGTATAGCACTTTTAAATGAATAATGGCTAAAATAAATGGACCTGTAGATAAGGTATTGACCATGTTGATTCTGTTTCAGATCTGATGACGTGGTGAAAGCTAAGATACGTAGAACTTTCATCATTAAGGACATGATTTCCACCTTTAGCGATTCCAAAATTCTTGGGAGAAGGATTGAAATCGTCCCAGTGAATGAAAGAGGTCAGCTGGAAAACGCCGATGATCTAGGTGGTGTTTATCGCGATATCCTTTCTGCTTTTTGGGCAGAGATAATGAAGGCTAGTTTCACTGGAGAAACAGAGATGGTTCCTGTTGCAAGGCACGACTATCATGAGGATGACTGGAAAGCTGTTTGCCGAATTCTTTTGAAAGGCCTTAAAGACATCAACTACTTTCCTCTTAAAGTGAGCAGGGCATTTGTTGGTGCTGCATTTTTTTGAAATCAGGTAATAAGTGCAGAGGCTTTGATGGAAAGTTATTTCAATTTCCTTCCCTTGGCGGACATGGAGGTGTTAAGGAATGCCTTAAAGGAAAATGAAATTGAAGAAGATGTTTATGATACTCTTTCCTCCCTGGAATCTTACAGAGTCCCGCGCACTACCACGGAATTGAAAGAGCTTGTGACAGAGCTAGCAAGAAGAGATTTGCTAATGAAAACAAGCTACATAAAGGAAGCCTGGGAAGATGTCCTATCAGGCCAGATGACTGTAAAAAATCTGTCCACATTGAACGGCATTTACGAACGCGGTAAGGCTACAGGAAAGAAAATTTTGAAACTTCTTTGTGCAGAGCCGAAAAATGATCGGGAGAGCGAAACTCTTAAATACTTAAAAGAGTTCATCAGAACACTGAAGAAGGAGGACATTCCTATTTTTATGCGATATACAACTGGGTCAGATATGCTGTGTGTAGAGAAAATAGATGTTGTTTTCACGAAAATAACTGGCATGCAAAGAAGGATTGTTGCACACACATGTGGACCAGTGCTTGATGTGCCTGTCACTTATGACTCGTATCCTGAATTCAAAGAGGAGTTCTTAACCCTTTTGAAATGCGGTTATTGGAGTATGGACTTTGCATGAGATCTCCATATACATCATGCTCAAGTTTAAGGTTTTTTTCTCACGGATTGTTTGTTGTCTTACCATAACGTTATGTTTTGTTGTCTTATCATCATCCTTATGTTGTTTGGTAAATACTCATAATATTTTCTACATTTAATATTATTCGTATGCAATCCAAATAAGTTTTGTTGACAATGTTTGAATAAAACATCACCCATTGTGCTTATGCCGTTTGCCTAGGTTATTGATTTTGCGCTATCGATATGTTTCATTGTTATGTTTTTGAATCACCATTTCATGTTATGTTGTTTAGCATGTTTCTCGTCGCTTGCATGGCTTTTTCGTAAACATCAATACCAAAGCAGTTGCTCTCTGCATTTCGAGCAATCTGTGTTGATAATTCATCAATCTGTTCATTTGTGAGTGGATCTGAGGATACAGCTATATCCACATCTGCTTCAATTTCTTCCTCACATACAGGCCCATCCCAGTCAATGCCATACTGTGTTGCATCGTCCTAACAAAGCAAACGTTCATTTAGTGAAATTCCCTTTCGAAACTTTATCAAAGTTACACAGGAATGAAACAAAAAGGAACGTGTGTTAGAAACAAGCCCTAGCAGTGTTTTGCTGAGGTAGCATTGCATTAAATGTGAAGGAGGAATTATTTTTTCTTGGTGAACAAAAATTGTCGTTGACCTAAAAAAGTATCAGTGAGTTACTTGTTTATTTTATTGTCACTTGTTGTTTAGTTGCTAGTTTATTTTCTTACTGTTGAATGCTGTATGAATAAGATAAACAATCTTGCCTGACACGAGGGCTCCCAAATTTGATCAGAAATATCAGAATTATTTCCAAACGCTTTGTGTTGCCCTTCTATCCAAAGCTGATTGGGGGTAACACTCTTCTCAGTTCTGAGTTTATGGCAATTCCAAGCTGTTGTAAATTCGGCTAGATGTCTGTTTATCCTTTCTTTGTAGACCCATTGTAGCACAAACATTTCCACTTCATCTTTTACATTTAGCATTTCTGATACTTCCATGTATACAAATAGGCAATAGTAGATGTAGATAACCCCCAAGTACACATCCACCCACAAACGTTCTATCCATTGGTTGTGAACACTTTTTCCAGTGATAAAGCTACCTCTGTCTGGACCTCTGTCTGGGTGGGTAAACATGTACCAGGCAACATCAACATTCTCTACTCCCATATCACCGCGTACCCTAGATGGGAGTCCATATTTCTCAACTGCAGTCAAAAATTCTCTGAGTACAGTTTCTGCTTTGTTGTTTGTGTTACACGAGAGGAACATTATTTTCCGGCTATATCCGTCAATGCAACCATGGATTACAAATCCCCATCTATAAAACAAAATATAACCAAACATTGTGATGTTGAAAATTTCAAAAAGAAAATATGTAAGCCTTTAGGCAAACGGCATTGAAATAAAGGGTCAAAAAGTTCAATCACTTGAGATCGACAATATTGTCTTAAGAATTTATAAACAAATACACGCTTTTTTTATAAGAAACTTGGCTCAGCACATAGTACTAAAATTTTCTTAAATTTGCTATTGTTCTAATAAACAATAGAACACAAGAATCTATTGTACTTTCGAAAAAATCCTAGTTCTTAGTTCCTTACAAAGTGGTTCCTTATAAAAAAGTGTGTAACTAGTAAAAGACGAGCAAAAATTCAAGTACCTTGAAGTAAGAATATTTAAGAAAATTTAATAACGTTTCGGGCCTTTATCGAAGTGACGTTTACACTCAGTTACAGTACAAAAGTGGTATACATAGATAGGTATATAAAAATGAAAACGAGACTTAAAGAAAAGAGGTGAATAAATACAGTAATAATAAAGCTAGTCTAGACTAGCTAGAAAAACTCTGCACAGAATGATTTATTACTCGATAGGCATTGGCCCAGACAAACACGACTTAAATCTGTAATAAATAATAAGGTTTTCATACAGAGGGTGTCACTTTACAAATGTTACATCTAATGTACCTTATAAGCTTATGGTGTCCATCTAAATGCCATAACGTCAATATTCCAGGCACTTTGTATTGCCTCCTTGCAGTGGTCGTGATTTGCAGTGCTCTTGTTAATACGCCTTCTGGATCTACTCTTCGCATCGACTGCCTTATCCTTCGTTCTAAAACTTTTATGTCTTCAGCAATCAGCAAGCTTTGCATCCTTCTATATCCAGCATTTGGGTTCTTTTTGATCAACCCTTTAATCTTGCTCTCTAGCTCCTCGTCATTAATTTGTGAATACGTTTGACCAATCGACAGATTAAAATGTCTTAGTCTACGTTTGACAGTACTGACACTAGTGGATATCATTTTGGCTATCATAGGAACACTAAAATTGTTTTCGAGATAGAATTCAAGCTGCATTTCGGTGATATTGTATTTTGGTCTTCCCTTGGAACTATTCATTAATCTTGGAGCTTTATAACCAAATTCGCATGGTGAAGTTGATGATTTTTGGCATAGTGTGGAAGTTAATTTTGCTAACGATTGTATTTCCGTATCTACACCATACAATGCATTGCATCTCGAAATCAGAGTGTTCAAGTTGTCGATTCGGTACTGCATGTAATCCCATTCAACTGACGAAATGCCTGATAAAATGCCTGAAGCGATATTTCTGCTGGTAACATTATGAAATCGCATGAAATTATTAACATTCATCACTACATATACTCATATACGCTTTTTGTAATCTTAATTGAAAACGAGGTTTCTCGGTTCGATTTTGCAAATGGTCGTCGTAATTGAAAACGAGGTTTCTCGGTTCGATTTTGCAAATGGGCGTCGTAATTGAAAACGAGGTTTCTCGGTTCGATTTTGTAAATGGGCGTCGTAATTGAAAACGAGGTTTCTCGGTTCGATTTTGCAAATGGTCGTCGTAATCTCAATGCCGGTTTTGAAAATGGGGGTCGGACGAATCACGATGCCGGTTTTACAAACCGGGGTCGTATCGCAACGGTGGGATAACACAATCACCAATTATTTTTGACCCCCCTGCCGCTCCATACTCCTTCTCCCCTCAACCATGGTTGGACCCTGGAAAATGGAAAGTGTCAGCCACTAAGGTACACAAAGGCCCCTGTGCCAGAGAAGTTTGAGCTGCCTGCATCAGTGGGTGATGATGAAGACGATGACGATGGCAATGCATCGGACACAAGTAGTTTTTGCGGAAGCGACAGTGACTTGGACGACGAGGTATCGGAAGAAGAATGCAAGAGTGATTTGGAATAAAGCGACGTAAGAAAATATATTGATAATACAATTAGCAGACAATGCCAACGTAGCCTCGCTCCACCAGGCGTATATCCTCCACGGCAATATATGCCTGGTCATATTTGAATATATTTTTCGGGCTTCTTAGCCTCAAGGCTCAAATCTCAACCCCGAAAAATGTCCTCAAAAGGTGACCAGGCGTATTGCCATGGATATAGGCCTGGTGGAGCGATGATCACATCAATATCATAAAACAGTGAAATGCGTAAAAACACCTCCAATAACAAAGATCCTTATTCCCATTTTTTCTTATTTTGAACCATAAAGTGAATTTTCTAGGGGACTAGGTCAGAGTCTCCAGAGGTCGGAAAGAAGTTCTTTAATGCATTTTGCAGTTGAGACACTTAGTTCTCTTATTTTCAAAGCGGGAAGCAGCATATTTAGATAGCAGTTGATACTCATAGCATGAAATAGCGCAATATACCCATTATCACTCAAAATCAGGGGGTAGAATATGTGACCCCCGTCATATATATGTAAAAAGGTAATTTTGGGGGTATTTGTGGTGGGGGATGATGCCTTGTCGGTGTTGGTCTGTGGACTGGCTCATTTGGTACAAATTTGGTCACTTTTACAGGGTCGAATTAGTTTTTATGGTAATTTCAAGAGAAAATTTGGGGTGACAGATCGGTTTGCTGCCATGTGCAAGAATAATAGCTTGCAGTTTACTTTTAGCTGTTGTGCGTCTTGTACCACCGGGGTTTGCCAAACTCAAAGGCACAGCACTCAAGGGATACTTTAATGCCCCTTTGTAGTCAATCAACTGCCCAGTCTTTGCTGAGAGAGATAAAGACTTGCAAGAATGTTACGGTTGGCTTCAATGGTTTTTATTTGGGATGATTCTTTTATTTTAACCTTTCTGCTTTCACTTGCAAACAATTTTACTTTTGTGCGTTTTATGGGATCATGAAAGCGTTTGTTGTTGCCGAGAAGTCTTTCGTTTCGAAAATTATCATATTCTTCTTCATCAATTTCTCTTAGTTTCTTTGCATCAA
This sequence comes from Sanderia malayensis, assembly GCA_013076295.1. Lineage (NCBI taxonomy): Eukaryota > Metazoa > Cnidaria > Scyphozoa > Semaeostomeae > Pelagiidae > Sanderia > Sanderia malayensis. The sequence goes on from RQOL01000139.1 coordinate 853,959, forward strand.
ATGCAATTTGAACCGCAAGAGGAATACCAGAGCTTACATTCAATAACTTGGTTTTATCAAGCTCGGCAGAAAACGGGTTAATATATTCTCCCTTGAGAGTCCGGACAATGTTAGGGACTAACTTTTCAGATTTCAAAATTTGAGATGGCCTTAAAGGTTTATAAATTGTTGATGCACTGTTAATATCTGCCATTTGAAGTAGTTCTTTCATGATTTTCTTTTGTTCAGCACGGTTTAATGTCCACTTTAACATACTTGCCCTATCGGATGCAAAATGGGTGATTCCTCCTATAGTTTTTGCACCCTGGATCAGAGTTTGTTCCCCTCTTTGATCAATTGCAACTCTTAAGGGAAACTTTTCTTGTGCTTGCACAGACATACCTTTTGCGCGCAACAGATCCTTTAATCCAGGATACAGTTCTTCCATCCTCAAAAGAACTTCCATAAAATGAGCCATACCGAGCGTAATTAAGTTTCTGAGGAGAGAAATAAAATGGCAAAAAGTATTTCCAGCAAAGCCTGCTTAGATCGAAATTGTTTTCTTGAACAGCAATATGGGCCAAATGTTGCTTTTCCATTCAATCCAAATAGAAGCTCAACCAAAATTGTGCTGTAAGGCCAAATTTGCCATGGCAAACAGACTGTTGAAATTCTTGGGATTTGTCGATGAAGCCTGTTTCACCTAATGTAACATGAGGATCGAATTCTTGCTCCTTAGCAGCCACCACATAAGAATGAGGAATAACCAAGTCAAACTTGATCAAAAATCGCTCAAACATGAGTCTCTAGTGCTTCTGAAAAGCAAGCATGAACAGTCCATGCACGGTTATAATGTGTTCCACTCAAGACTGTAACTCCACTGTAACTTCATCAAATCTTGTTTGCATCGTGGTTATTTTCCATTTCTTTGATCGTGGAAATTCTAGTCTGCTTTCGGCAGTAATCGCAATTGGGGAATCTTCTTGAAATGCAATCATATGTGTCAAATTTATAATACCATGACCAGTTTGGGTCTCAATGTTCATATTAAAATTGTCAACCCAGAAATATGTTAACACTGTCTGATTTTCATCACAAGGAAAGAGTGGCAAAGCTTGGGTATTTTTAGCTAAAAGCTGCAACTTTTCGGCTTGAGCAGTTTCAATTTCGCAAACCAGGTTATATTCAATACAATGACCAAGGTGATTCAAAATTTGATCTGTTTTCTTACCGGTCAAATTGTGGAGCCCTACGCCAAGTAAAAAGTGTTTTGATGTAATACATTTCCCTCTTGTCACACCAAAAATTAGACCCATGCCATCATGACCAGCTCATGACCTATTTTATCGATTATTCATGCTCTATGTCCTATTCAGTCAGTGTATTGAATTCATTTCATTGTATCCCTTCAGAATTTGGTTTTATGAACTGTAAACTGCTTACACAATAGCCTACTTAAGTTATGGCTCTTTCAAAAAGGATGTGTGAAGTAGATTGCACAGAAACTGCATAAATATTGAAACCTTAGTAAGTGGCAATGACGTCAATAATCTATCACGTTTTATACTCATCCACATAGCCATGTGTTTTTGAATGAAACTGTTGATTCGTTACAAAGTGATTATAAGCTGATTTTCCTTTCACGCAACCCAGTTTCCGCATTCTAATCTTAGCCCATCTTACAGGCCGAGAACACCTTAAAACAAGACTGGAGTAAGGGCGCTCCGGGGCTCTTGCCCCCAAATAGTCAACAAACTCCATTTTCCTGGTAGTTTAACATTTATTCATTGTTTTCTTCAACAGTAGCACAACCTCAATAGGCTTTTGGCCCTTCATACTGCCCTGCAGCGGTCATTCCAAACAAGGTAAAAAAGGGATAATTGATCACGTGACTATTCTAATTATAGCAACAAGTTAGTATTTACACAGGGTGAATTAAAATAACTCCTGCGTTCATCATTAGAAAAAGAATCGCTGCCCTAACAGTAGGAAAAGATGAAAATTGACAACTGCTCCTCCACAGAGGCAAAAAGTTGAAGTGATTGCCTTTAACCCCCGTTTTTACCCCTTAAACCCCAGCAGTTCCCCGTTCACCATCACTTTTTTATTTACTCATGTCTTTAGCTACTTGAAAATGTTCATTTAAATTTCTCTGCTCTGAGTTGGTACCTGCCGCCAATATAGCCTGCTCTAACAAGGTTGGCCATATGATCATTGCTTGCATTGATGATATTTTGATCAGGATCGAATCTTATGATTCCTGCGAAAGGGCTGTGATTGATACAATAAATTTGTTTGATTCTTTAGGTTTTGTAATACATCCTACAAAATCTGTATTTATCTCAACAAGAGAAATTAATACTTGGGTTTCATGATAAATGACTTTGTCATTTATAATTCAACCTCAATGACTTTGTCATTGCCAAAAGAGAAGATGTTGTCATTAAAAATGGCATGTGATCAGATTATTCTTTTACCACGTCAGACTATTCGTAAAATTGCCTCTGTGACAAGTAACATAGTGAGTGTTTTTCCTGCTGCTGAATATGGACCACTATATTATCGTGCTCTGGAAGAATTTAAGATCAAAGCTCTTAAACAAAATAAGGGGAATTTTGGCAATATGATGCCTTTAACAGATGGTGCACTTACAGAACTAGAATGGTGGTCACAAAATGCTCTTAATTTTGCAAAAGAATATTATGACTATGTTATTGCAACTGATGCCTCAAAGTTGGGCTGGGGAGCAGTCCTTGGTGAATCTTCTACAAATGGAACATGGTCCACTGAAGAAGTTAGTTTTCAAACATTAAAACTTCAAACAAAAAAAGACCATTAAAATTTCGTGTGATAACTCTACTGCCATCTCGACAGTAAATAGAATGGGCAATTGCCATTCTACCCCATGCAACAATTTTGTGAAATTAACATGGGAGGGGGCCAAGTCCAGAGATAAATGGCTTACTGCCTCTCACATACCTGGTGTGGAGAATATTCTAATAGATCAAGAGTCCAGATTACGTGCGACAAGATTAGAATGAAAATTAAATCCAAAAATATTCAAATATATTTTATCTGGGGAAATTTGAAATTTCGCCAGCAGTTGATCTTGTTGCTTCCAGACTGCATTACCAGTTGAAACCATTTGGATCTTTTAGACGTGATCCAGAAGCATTTACAGTTGACGCATTTCATCTTAATAGGTCAAAACTTTTATTTTATTCATTTCCATCATTCTAAATTATTCCCAAAGTTTTGCAAAAAATTTTAGCTGAGGGGGCGATTGGTCTCCTTATTTTGCCAGATTGGCCAAATCAGGCATGGTATCTGCTTTTTACGAAGCATGCTTCAAATCTTATTACTATTCTCATCGGATTGTGGACACCAAATTTCAATAAGAACAGAAATTCCATGAAAGATTTGTGCCCTAGGGACCTAGCAATTATTTAAGGCCATGGCTTTCTTTCATTCACTCCTTTCAAGCAACGATCTGTTCGACAAGAGATATTTTTTGTGATGTCTAATTAACCTCGCCGTCACCTTACCACCTCCATCATGGCCCAAATTCCCGGCCATGTGCAGCGGGAAGATGTAGTACAAGCCATTTTGGGCCATGAAAATAACGGTAATAATATTCAAGCTCGACCTGAGGCTCAGACCCAACGGGTCCGTCAAGCCGAACCAGGCAACCAACAAGAGCAAGAAGCACGTGCTGGAAACCCAATTCAACATCAACACGTTGCTCAAAATCCAGGCGTGGTAGGTGAGCCTCATTTAATATGCTTTTTTTTACTGTTGGTTGGTTAGTCCTTCGACTTCGTTAGTTTCTGTTTACTACTGCCTATTTATGTAGGTTCCCTTTTACGCAGTATGGGCATGCGTGAGACGTCGCACGTGTTGGTTGATGTGGTATCTGCCCTTATTTTTACTCGATTTTTTTTTTCATAACAAATTCATTGATGGGTTAATTTTGTATTTCTAGTAATTTTAATATGGTCTAATATATGCCCTTCTGTAGTTTGGTGGCTTTTCCGGATAAACTTCCCTACAGTATATGCCTTTTTTATGCTTTTTTGCTAAGTGTGCATTCTCTATATCATGTAAATAGAAGTATTCATTATACTGATTACTATATATCTTATGGCCATTTGCCCTAGGTGGCTTTGTAATTTGTCTTTGTGGCCATTTGCCCTAGGTGGCTTTATAATTTAATGTCTTCATGGCTATTTGCCCTAGGTGGCTTTGCCATTTAAGTATGTCATGGCCATTTGCCCCAGATGGCTTTATAATTTCATGTATTTATGGCCATTTGCCCTAGGTGGCTTTGTAATTTAATGTTTTTGATGGCCATTTGCCCTAGGTGGCTTTATGATTTAATATTTTTATGGCCATTTGCCTTAGTTGGCTTTATAATTTAATGTTTTTTATGGCCTTTTGCCCTAGGTGGCTTTATAATCTAATGTTTTCATGGCCATTTGCCCTAGGTGGCTTTATAATTTAATGTTTTTATGGCCGTTTGCCCTAGGTGGCTTTATAATTTAATGTTTTTTATGGCCTTTTGCCCTAGGTGGCTTTATAATCTAATATTTTCATGGCCATTTGCCCTAGGTGGCTTTATAATTTAATGTTTTTATGGCCATTTGCCATAGGTGGCTTTGTAATTTAATGTTTTTATGGCCATTTGCCCTAGGTGGCTTTATAATTTAATGTTTTTATGGTCATCTGCCCTAGGTGGCTCCATAATTTTATGTATCATGGCCCTTTGCTCTAGGTGGCTCCAAATATATCTTATGGCCATTTGCCCTTAGGTGGCTTTATAATTTAATGTTTTTATGGTGATTTGCCCTAGGTGGCTTTACAATTTAAAGTGTTTTAGGGCCATCTCCCTAGGTGGCTTTGTAATTTAATATTTTATGGTCATTTGCCCTGGGGGGCTAATAACTTAATGCATGATGACCATTTGCTATAGGCGGCTTCAAATGTATCTTATGGACATTTGCCCTAGGCGGCTTCAAATTTATCCTATGGTCATTGGCCCTAGGTGGCTTTATAATTTCATGTATTTAATGGTTATTTGCCCTATAGGTGGCTCTTCGTAATTCTTGATGGGGCAGTTGCCCCAGAGTGATCAGAAAATTCACTTTTTCTCAATCTAGACAAATGCTTTATTAGCTTGCTTTTGTGTTTCACGAAGGGCCTTGGCTATCATTTGTAACTTCCTAAGTTTAATTCAATGATCTTTGGTTAGCCTGCAGCCTTTATCTCTATTTTGTTGCACAGTGCCTTTAAGTGGTTGTATTTGGGCTAAAAGGTGATTCTTAGTTTATGCGTTATATGGCTGTTTTTCAAGATTTGTTCTATTTTTGCCACATATGTCATGAAGTTTGATTAAACCCTTTGGTCAATGAGCTAATTCGCTGTTTTATTTGCACCCTGGTTAATATTCATCCTTTAGTAATTCTTGTTTCCCTTCATTTCACAGGGGAATGATAATGATATGCAAGCATTGCTGGGTAGACTGGCTGCCTTAGAGAACCGCAATAGGCCGACAGTCTCGTCTCTTAAGAAGGGAATCATTCAATATGCCTTGAGACAAACATCTGACTTTGATAAATATGAGGCGCTAGCGAAGGTGGAGAGCCTGAAGAATGTCAGCAAAGACTTAAAGGACAAAAAAGCAGATTATTACGCCAATACGCATGCTGCTCTGTTGGAAAGGATTGACAAACCTAGTGTTTTTAAAGTGTTTTTAAAGATTATATCCTGTCACTTCTAGGTGGCCGAGACTATCAGAAAATTATAGAGTTTCTAAGATCGACAAGTCGTTTAAAGACAAGGAATCATCTGTGAGGGCGCAGGCCTTCCATCCTCAGCTTCCACCACTGCAGATGCCATCTGCCACTCATGGTAATCAGTTTCAGGGCCAGATTCCACCTACAGCCTTTGGTTCATTCGTCCCTCATCAAAATGTTCCTTACCTCGCTCCGTACCATCCGGGCATCCATGGTACACCCTTGTTGGCTTCCTCCCCCAGGCCTGCTCTCCCGGCGTTCGGCAGACAGCCAAGATTTTGTACTTTCTGCCATATGAATAATCACACTTATGCAACATGCTTCAGAAGAAGACGGTTTATGCCATATCAGAGAAGCCGCAATAACAACTCTAGCAATAACAATTAGCTGTTGACTTTCCATTTGTGTTTTTCACGAAATTTTTGTAGTTATTTGTTATAATAATTTGCTACGCTATAATGATATAACTCTGGATAAGCGATTTGATTTCATTTTGTTGTCTTCTTCCTGTGTTGGTCGAAACAAGGTTGGATGATACCTTCGCCTTGTTTTTTATTATCGTCATAAGAGTCCTAATGCATATCATGGCAAATTGTCTATAACCCTAAGGTTTCGGTGCGGTAGAAATTTTCTTTGGCGTTTTGGTATAAACTCTATAGAATTTAATTCCTTTGCTAGTGTAACCTACTCAAATTTTTTATCTTTTTCCATAGGGCTGTCTGTTTGGTTGCCAGAAGTCTTTCTCTCCCCACCTATCAAGCCAATTGGGGGTCTAACTCGTAGGCCTTTACACTCGGTCGTGGACTGGGTTCCATGCGGCTTGGTCGGAGGGTCCCTTTTCTTCCTACTTTTTCTCTTTTAAGATTCATTTCTATAGATTTGATATTTCATTTTTGTATTTAAAAGATACTGCCCTGTCATTCGAAGCTAAATTACAGCCTTTGCTGGTTGATCATGGCATAAGAAGCAGAGAGAATATTTCCTGGATTTGTAAGGATGGTGGACCCTCCGTCCCAGCCGTTTTGGAACCCTTGACCTCAATAGATGATATTCTATGTGGAAATCGAAAAGCCAACGGGAGAGATTTGATTTTTAGAAATCCTGATTATTTTGTAGCAGGTGAATTACACCACCACTCGGATACTTGGGATACAATTCTGGAAGGTTACCACAAAAGAGATGAAATTCTAAGTTTTATTCAGTCAAAAGTTTCTGTATTCGATTTTATGGTGCCCTTCAAGGGTGATTTTAAGGGGAGAAGATATGATTCAGAAAGGCCACCCAGATTAGCATTGCCTAACAGTAAAAGCTGTGTTGATTTTGAGGATTTCATTAATGAATGCATTCTTGAACGAGTTGGCAATGGGTCGCTGTCAGTTTGGGGTAAAAGAGGGGAATGTACCCCCCCCCCACATCTGGTTATGCCAATAACTATCGAGCCCTCCAAACCTCGCATGTGCCACGACGAGCAGTTTCTGAACTTATGGATGAAGGCTCCCTCGGTAAAGCTTGATCCCATCACTGATTTATGTAGGAAAGAATCATTTTCAAACGAAATTGGATGATAAGTCAGGATATGACCACATCGAGCTAACGGATTTTTGGCCTCCATTGGCAAAATTGGTATTTTGTGTATAATACTTTGCCTTTTGGTTGGAGCCCTAGTGCATATGTTTACCAAACCGTAGGGCTCGGGGCCTCACACTTCATCCGCAGCAATGGTGTTCCGATTTCTCAGTACATAGATGACAGGCATATTGGACAACTAAACCCTGGAGTCAAACCTGGTCGAGAGTGGACTAATTTCGAGTTAGCAGAGGCGAGTTTATTCTTCTGTGCCCTAGTTCTAGTGCATTGTGGGTATTTTATTGGGATAAAAAAGTCAGTTTTGGAACCCGTTCAGAGAATTGTCTACCTGGGGATGATATCCGATTCAGTGGATCAAACTTTCCGTCTCCCACAAGAGAAAAGGGAAAAGTTTTCTATCTTAAGAGAGTCCCTTCTCAAGGCAAATCATGCATCACTTAATACTCTACAAAAATTCGCAGGGAAAATTGCCTCTTTTTCTCTGGCAGTTCCTGCTGCGAGGTTGTTCTCGCGGGAGATTTATGACGGTATTAGCAAAGGTATAAAGAGTACCAAACGGGTTAAAATAACTACCGATATGAGAGCGGAGATTGAACATTGGAGATTCTTGGATTCTTGGGACGGTCACTTACCATGGAAGGATGAGAAGCATATAAGAATCGCTCTATGCTCCGATGCTTCAAATTCGGGTTGGGGTGGAATCTTATTTTCCCCAGATGGCTCGACGCGTTCAGTTGCTCGTGATTATTGGTGCGTTACTGATGCAGCCTCTCCTATAGCCTTACGGGAGGCAAAAGCTTTGCATAACACATTAATTGCCTTTTCAAATTCTATTCAAAATCACAGGGTAGATGCTGAAGTTGATAATACAAACCTGTTCCGCTTCTGGAACAATGAGGGAGGTCGAAATCAAGATCTTGTAAAGGAAATGAAGCAGTTGTTTTTTCTTTGCCTTAAGCTAAATGTCACTCTCTCTTTAAGCTACACACCTTCCGGAAAGATGGCTGCTGACGCTCCATCAAGATTTTCATCTGATATTGATTGCCGTTTGTCAGAAAAAGCATGGCAGCACGTTGAATCATTGTTTGGTCCTCATAGGTTCGATCTTATGGCGATTCCCTCAAATGTAAGGAAAAACCGTTCAGGAGCTGACTTAAAGTTTTTCTCTCCGCATCCATGTCCCAATTCTGCAGGGGTGAATGTCTTCGCACAGTCCTTCGTGTCGGAAGAGAATTATTACATCTTCCCGCCGTTCGTACTTATTGGTCCACTCTTAAAATTCCTTAAAGATTCTCCGATTCGAGTGACCTTCCTTGCCTTTGATGTATCGCCGAGAAAGTTCTGGTGGCCTCTAATTAATTCATACGCAGCTGACAGTTGTTTGTTAGGGGAAAAGGGCCAAAAAGATGTCATATTTTTCCCTCCAGACAAGAAGTTGGGCTAGCACACAAGACCATTTCCATGGGATTTGCATACATTTAGAATCTTTTTCTAACTTTCTTTTCAGAACGAACCTGAGATACCTAGGATATGGAAGCCAGCTGTACGCTGCGTGGAGTGTGGTCACCCTAATGACCATCATCATCATTTTTGTCAGCGATGTGGTTGCAGAAGAGGAACCTTTCAGTTGACCACTGAGCCATCGTTAGTGGACATTGACCAGGAGAAAATAAATGATAGATTAGTTCGCCTTGCACAGTTTAAAAATAACAAGCCGTACCAGAAACAGAAATGTTGTCTCCAGGCTCAGCTCGAGTCCTTTCTTTGGTCTCTTCCTGAAAAAAAACGATAGCTGCTGCGTCCCCAAGAGATGTCGTGCATTTCCTGGTTTGGAGGGATAAGTTCGGCAAGACAGTTGTTCATTCCGAGGCCTGCTTAGCACAAAGAAATTCAGGTAACTGTTTATGCCGACGAGGTCTCGCTGCTGGCACAGTAGATAACAATATTGGAAAATTTAGGTCAATTTTTAGGGAAGTTGGTAGAGGAACCAGCTGGAACTGCGAGTTGAACACTGGGAATCCTGCTACTCATTCCTTGGGCAATGAGTACCACGCTCTAGTGCTTGAGGAACAAACCATCGCGAGAGCATTTCCAGTTCAGGCTGTACCCCTGTTCATGGATAAGCTAGAAAAGCTTTGTATTCATCTTAGGTCTCGGATGCTAGAACAAAACCTCAAGCCTGTATTCTTGTACATTCTGGCCAGGGATCTGGCCTTCTTCACAATAGATTTTTTCTCGGGTGATCGAGCGTCAGATTTGGGGAGAGTTAAGTCAACGGAGGTAGTACGTCTAGAGGATGGTAATGGGTACGTTTTTAAGCAAGTATATGGAAAGTACTTAAGGGGAAACAGAGCTCACGTCTTTTCTATTCAACGAATACCAAAGTCCCCTATCTGTCCTGTAAAGAATCTGTTGTGCTATCTGGAGTTGTCTCAGAACATGGGGTTAGATCTCAGCACAGGTTTTTTATTTAGAGCAACGGATGGTCACGCAAGAATTAAAGCGGAACCGTTCGTTGGTTCATCCTTGGGTAACAGAGTGCAAAAGCATTTGAATGACCTATCCATCAATCAGGGTGAGACAATGCACAGCCTTAGAAGTGGATGCTCCATTACTCTCGCGATGCTTGGCGTCTCGGACAAGCAAATAGCAGGTCATATCGGATGGAAGAGCACTGAAAAGGCTCAGTATTACTGCCAGTATGATAAGGTAACCGGTGCAGGATGTCCTTCAAGGATTCTCTCACAGAACGCAGCCACTCATTCTTCTGCTTCGCCAACTTCTAAGTACCAGTTAGAGCGAGATTTCCGGGATATGAACAGTCTGAAGAATGCTAAGCCTTCATATGACTGATTTGATTCTGTACATTTCGATCATCGATTCGTTTTCTTGAGTTATGGAGAGATAACCTTTTTCAGTAAATTGTGTCACTTTTTATCTACGTTGACTCCCCCTTTTTCTGTTCATGTTGATATACAAACAGGTTATCGCTGAGAGCACCCCATTCCTCGTTCTAGTTGGAAGGAGGTTCTTGCAATTCGATGGGAATAGATTACTATTGCTCCTAGCAAAGATTTCTTACACCTCCCAAACCATCCGACGGAAGTTCATCCATTGCAAAGGACACTTCAGCTACCCTTGTCAGTAAGAAAATAGTCCAGGTTAGTTTCATATCCCAGAATGCCATTTCAACTATTAATAAATCTTGGAATGATTGTACTAAATCTCAGTATGATCCATTTATAAAACAGTGGTTTGAATTTAGCAAAGAAAGTGAAATTGATCCAGACGAAGCTACAATTGTTCATGGTATTTATTTTTTTATGACTACTGTATCCAGATGGGTAAAATCTACTTTAGATTTATCAGGCATAAATATTCATACCTTTTCAGCTCATTCCACTAGGAGTGCTGCTACATCAAAGGCAAAGTTGTGTGGAATGTACTTCATATATTCCTTATTTCATATTTCATATTTTAAGGGTCGCACTATCAGCAGAAGCTGGTTTTCCAGGGGCCCTGTTAACTAAAAAACAATAATTACAAATTAATGCTAAAATCGACGATACTAAAAAGCGGAACACGCCAGAACAAGCCAAGAACAGGCTGAACACTTCAAGAACAAGCCAAAAATACGCCAAGAACAGGTCGAAATAATCGTTAAAAAGCCAATAACAATCCATTGTGATCAATAACTAAGCTAGAAGATGCCATTCTTACCATTTGAGTAACTTTTCTTGAAGTTAGAACATTAATTTTTAACTTTCTTGTCCAACATTTAGGCCGCCATGATAACAACAATTCACTTCCATTGTTATTGCAAGCTTTTGTTGTTTTCTACCAATCATGCAAATGGAGATTGCCTTAGACATTTATCACTTCGCCATCAATGTCTGAGGCAATCCCCATTTCTTTCCTGACGTGACTTAAAACACTCCAGGACAGTTTGACTTGATGAAGTGAAGTGTGTCAATAATCTCTTGTTCGTGTATTTATCTTCTTAAATACTAGTTAATTAGCAAAAACATATGTTATTATTTCCTTTAACTGCATTACCAGTACGGTATTTTAGCTAATTAATGTCCACCTTCTTTGCACCACTGATTCCTACTTGCAACAGCAATAAGAAAGGTTTGATATTAGCGCATCCCCTATGTATTAATCGAAAGAACTGCTGGATAGAAGTATGAACTGACATCTTTTACTTTTTATATCTATAACAACATTTTTAAAACTATGCAAAACATTGTCATTTGTTTAATTAAGTAGTTTCAAAATTTCAGGGCTTTCAAATAAGCGTCCCACCTTTAATAACTCCACCTTTAATAAGCGCCTGCAAAATATTTTAAAGGTTCGTAATACAGTATGTTAAGCAATTCGTATTTTTGTCATTAAAACAAGGGTGGTGCAGGATGTGATGTCACGTGTGTGCTCATCACCTGATCCTTTATAGTAATTGTTGCGTGTTTTATTCCTGTATTTATTGTAATTTTACTTTTTTACTTAGTGATTTACTTATGCTGATTTCATGTCTTGTGTTGACTGTTGTGTACTGTGTATCTGTCATTGGCGTAATGTGTTTCCCGTTGTATCTTCCGTTGTTAACATATGTTATCCAGATTATTCATGTACTTATCTAATAGAGTTTAGTTAATATCCTCAGTTACGATTTTGTGATTGAAGAATATAGTGCGTGAACACACCGTCTTTCTGAATTATCTGGCCACCAAAAATGGATTCTGTTATTCGTGCGAATAAGGATAAGGTATGTCAATGTTATTGTCTAAAATTGCTCATATAAACGTTGAAGGGCGACATTCGTTCCTTTATCAAGATTTAACTTGTATATTAAATTGAAACATTTGTTGAATGCATACCGTAAATCCTCGAATAAGCCCCCGGGGGCTTATTTGCAGAAATGAATTTTAGGGTTGGGGCTTATTCAAGATACCATCAGTTGAGATCATTTTTCAATATGTGCAGTATGTCACTAACAATTATGCAACGCTTGCCACATCTTTGCACTTGCACTACCGTCAATCCTCGAATAAGCCCCCGGGGGCTTATTTGCAAAAACGAAATTTTGTCTGATTATTGTTCAATATTAAGCAAAATAAAAGCTATACGATGGAGCCTATCAATAGAGTTATTGGTTTAAACTTGTTGCTATTTGCAACACATTCACTAAACAATATTCTTCTGGAAAATTGGACTCAATATCCTTGCAAATTATTATCAAAATGGGGGCATATTCGGTCGGAGGTGGTAGCTTATTCGAGGATTTACGGTAAACTGCTTGTCTTTTCTTGCCTTTTCTTTCTTGATCAATAACCAAACAATAGATAATATATAAAGTTGTATAAAACACTTCCCAACTCATTTTTTGCAATGCGATTTGTTTCCAGCTAACTATGGTGCCACATGGACCGTTGTTCAAATGCATGGACAACATTCCATTTTGTATGTGTGAAAACCTAGAGTACATATCCAATGCATACATTTGCAACGCGATTCGCGATGTCCATGTGTTACAAGACGCGATGAAGGAAGAACATGCAGAAATGCCTACCATGATCGCATTTGGTTTTGATATACCTAAATACGATGAAGCGGCCAATTTGGAAGGATTGCAGAATCTACCTAATGCTGTTGCAAACGTTTTCTTGGATTATTCGGCAAGTGTACTTTTTTCTTTACATTGTTACTAGCATATTATAAAATGTCATGAAAATCCATGTACACGAGTGCCCCACTTTCATGGCGATCTGTAATCTTTACATTTTATTAACAATTCTATTAAGCCCCTTTCTCTATTACGCCATCTCTTTTTTAATCCTTTCTTCGATACAATATTTTGCATTAAACTTTCCTTCTGCTATATAAAACCCGCCTTAAGGGGAAACTCTCGGAAAATTGTTATCACGTGCTGGACTTTGCATTGTGTAACGGATTTTGAGCATGTATGCCACCCTTGCTTCCTTGTGTGATTCCGTCTGAATTTCTCCCGATTTTTGTGGCTACTGCCTCGATGAAGAGGTGTAGCCACTATGCTATCGTCTTGAGTCAGTGAGTGAGTGAGTGAAAGAAATTGGTTAATCACGAGGATTCTCGGTTTTTCATCGTTAACAATTCTCGGTAACTATTGACAGTGTTTGTTCATGGTAGGTCATCGTGTATTCTAGTTCTATTTATTACTACCTAGTCTAATTTATTTTCCAATTATTGTTTGCTTTAAAGAATATAAAGCAAAAAGACATAATGATTTTATGGTTAATAGTCTTTATTTAGGTGATTGCTCGTTTTCATCGACATTGCCAATGAAAATCGTGTTTCTCGACAAAAGGCCGACTGGCCGAATCGTCAACGTCAAGTCAAATTTCCAAACGCTTACGATGGAAGAATTCCTTTTCGAAGCCGTGAAATCTCAATTAATTTTCTATTTGGTACCAGAAAATAACCAAGGTCAAAGTCGCAGCAGTCTTCGATTTTTTGTTTCTCTTGATTTTGTCAAATTTTTTTCAAAAGATTTCATCGAAGTGGCCTAAGTTGTTATCAGCTTATCGTAATATGCAAAAATTTTCGCATCAAGCGAAAAATTCGAAAATTCGTTTCAGGATGCTTAAATTTTATCAGAAATTCAGAATCACTATTTATTAGGGACTATTAATCCTGTGACTGGTAACAAATTTATATTTCCATGCAAATATGTGGTTTTTCGGAGTTAAAAGAAAATCTTTGAAATATCACCACGAAAGGGGTGATATTTCTTCCAGTATTGCATACACGAAGCTGTTGGCTGTAAATGTCGAAAAACGGCTTTGAAAACTTCAGTAGATTTGAAGCCAGTGTAAAACGCAACTTCACTTTCTCTTGACAATTGCTCAAAGGCAAACCCTGGTCCAACAATGGTGGCTTCTTTTGAAACACTCGCTATTTCCGCGTCATCAACATATGTCGAAGAGGCTGGTTTCTGTGAATCTGTTGTCGTCTCGACCTTTTTTTCCAAACGTCTGCTTTTTTTAGGGGAACGGTTGTAGTGAGTCTTTACTTTTGTGCTGAAACTTTCCGTTAAAAACAAAGTTGGGTTTGGTTCGTCGAATGTTGGCTTTCCATTTACAAAGTGGTTAGAGCAGACCCGAGAAGACTTGCATATTTTGTACTCTTTTCTTCCTTTTGCGACTTGTTTCTCCCAAATGCTAAACTTTGCAGGATCCTTTGGAAAATTATGAAATTTGAGGTTTTCCACATGCCCTCGTTTCTCATTTTTTTCTAGTGGTAACCAAGATTTATTATTACAACCAGCAACACAGCAACTTTCTTGCTTTGCTCATGATTAAAAAATTTCGATGTGGTCTTGAAGCAGTTTTAGAAATCTTACATATGAACTACAATAGGAAGCCCTTCCCTTAGTTTTCACGAAGTGTTAACGGTGATTCAAGTCATTGAAAAGAAAGATACCGTATTTCCTCAATCAAACAAGGAACTTTTGGGGGGGCGCCTAATCGAGGGGGGCCATTATTCGAGGGGGGGCGTTTATTGGAAAGTACAAGATCACAGGCTCTGTCATTGGGTCCAGAAACGAGAAAATGGTTTAGTTGAGCCTTGCTTTATCGAGCAACATGGTAGAAATCGAGGGGGGCGTTTAATCGAGGAAATACGGTATTCAAAAACATCCGGTTCCAAAGACCTGTTACAACACTTTGTCATCTACGTAAATACTAAAGTCATCACCTGAAGAATCAGGTGACCAAAATGGGGATGTCTTTGGCATGCGATATTTCAGCCAATCCGAATGCTATCCTCAAGTGAGACATACCGAATGAGAGACCATTTCATAATGTATCAGAAAAACATTATTCGGCCTACCTGGGGGCAAGGAGCTCCGAGAAAACTTGACAACAAGAAGGTGCCCCCAAAATTAGGCCACGAACACTGGGTCACGTAATTGCAGATGAATGGGCAAGAAAACAATAGAATGCCGTAAGTTTGAGTATTTGACAATAAATACTGATGTTTTACTAATAAATTACAGCCGATTCATGCTAAAATATTGAGTTTTTCTATTTTTCCTGCATTTTTTAATTTCGAGTAAATTTCTGTTTACTCCCGGCGGCCTGGGGCGAGCAAAATTTTCCCACCTTTCATAATGGCTGCCATAACCGTTCAATCGTGTATAGTCTAGCTAGAAAGGTCTTAAAATGTTATTTATTACATTCAAATATTAAACAATTACATTTTCATTAAAAACTATTTATTAAAATTCATTTTCTATGTAATTTTAGAATGGTAAAAAGTGAATCCCATTCCCATCTGGTTTTCTATTCCCCATTCCCAGGAAACAAAATCCCAGTCCCAGTACATCCAATCCCATTTCCCAGCCGAAAATCAGGCCAATCCTATTCCCATTCTACCCCTTCAGGACCCTCTATTAAGGGACTAGTACAAAATTTTGGCACCACAACATATCAGAATGCAAGGAATGGAAGATTCTGTAAAGTGCCCAAAATAAACACCAGGTCAACAAGGAAGATACAAACAGTGAAAGAAAACAGCCTCTATATAAAAGGTCCCCAGCTTTTCAATAATCTGCCAGCCAGTATTAGAGACCTCACCAATTGCAGTAGTGACATTTTTAGACTAGATGAGTACCCCACACTGATACCAGATAAGCCCAGATGTCCTGGATATACACAATCATCAAGGACTGGAAGTAACTCAATATTAATCTATATTAATATCCATTTATCGAATTGAAATTAAGGTGTAGGCGGAGTACAAACTTAGCATGAGCACTCCAGCTCAAACTGACTAATAAACTAATAAACACAAAACATAACACCTATTTACAATTTGCAATGTCTATGCTTTGCAAATAGATCCATTAACGAAGTAGGCCCTGTGTTGTCCCTATTCAACCTTGGCCTATTGTTAGTCTGTATTGTTGGTTAGTTTTAATGGATCAAAGTGAAATGACAACCTATTGTACCAGCTGTGGTGAGCAGATACTGCAAGTGCACAATTTCTGTACTGCTTGTGGCACACCTACGACTGGGGAAGAAGGAAAGAGAAATTCCCAGGAAATGTCGAAGAGGAACTGATCAAAATGTACCTAAGTTGTGGCTATGGTTATGCAATTATTTTGGATTCCTTGCATTCCAGCGTTGATTGAGAACTTGTGGGTGAAAGAAGTACAGTGATAACGTTGATGATGACCACCTTAAATTGTTGATCACAGAGCAGCTCGATGGAGCAGGTTGTTTAGGAGGGTATCGTTCAGTATGGCACTCACTGCGTTTAGTGCAGGGAGTAACAGCATAAATGAAAAAATTGACCCGATTGTTGTTGAAGCTAGAAAACGCAGAAAACTGAAGAGGAGAGAGTATTCGTCGTCTGGCCCAAACTTTGCGTGGCATGTCGACGGATACGACAAGTTAAAAGATTTCGGGTTTCCCATACATGGCTGTATCAACGGGTACAGTAGAAAGATTCTGTGGTTAAAATTAACACGTACAAACAACAAACCATCCGTCACAGCTGGGTTTTATTTGGATTGCTTAAAGAGTTCGGTGGATGCTCAGTAGTTTTGTGCCCAGACCCAGGTAGGGAAAACTGCACCATGGCTACCATGCAAGTCACTTTAAGATTCGACTGCAATGACGAATATAGCAAGGAAAAGTCACATAGGTTTGTGGAGTCCTAGTGCAATCAACATATTGAAGCATGGTGGTAGTTTTCAGAAAGAGTAGAACGACCTGGTGGATAAATTTCTTCAAGGACTTCGCCGACAAAAGCCATTTCCTCACAGCAAATGAACTTCATAAAGACTGCCTTTGGTATTGCTTCTCTGAATTGTTGCCCATTGACCTCAAATTTGTCAGCATCCATTGGAATATACATTACATTAGAAAATCAAGATTTGATACATTACAATGTCAGCCAGATACGATCTTTTTCCTACCAGAAAGATCTGGGCATTCAGTCCAGCTAGCAGAGGTACCCCATGATGTGATTGAAGCCTTGGAGCAACATGTCATTTGAATTTCACAGAATAATAAAAAAAAAGTATTATAACTATTTCAGATACATAATAGAATTAGAAGAATTGTCACATCCAACTTCCTGGAAAGAAGGATTGGAGTTGCATTTAAAATTAACTAATGCTGATAATTAATGTAGCTACATTACATAAACAGTAACATTAACAAAACTCGATATATAAACTAACAAACGTAAGTCAAAAAGAACCAAAAAACTGAAAGATATATTGTGAAATAAATGTTGGCGTTAAAAAAGAGAAAGCTAATGTCGCGTTATTTCATTGTTACATTATTAAATTGCACTTGCCCGAATCCTGGCGATGACACAATACAATCATGAAAGTCTGCTTTAAATGATTCATAAGCGGGAAGACTTGAAGTGTTTACCGCAATATACAACTGCAGCCCGCAAGTGGACACTGAAATCTTTTGTTGTGTATCAACATGGTTGAAGATTATTGATGGAGTTGTCGAGAACCCTAGACAGGGCACTTTTGGTGATCCAGAGACAAACTGCAAGAAATCATCCAAATGTAGCACAATCTTTGATAAAGAATCATCTCCAGGGCATAGTAATTCCGCAGTGACAACGCCTCCTTCTACGTCTTCAAGAAAATGTGTATAGTTCATCAGTAATTCTTCCTCAAGGTTGCGACAATTAGAACCACTGTCCGATTGCTGTGGTAAAAAAAGATCATTGACATAGTCTGCTGTGAGGGGTGCTTTGCTTATTCCTTGAAAAAGATAGGGTGCGTCTTCAGGATGTTTCCTAACCATCCGAAGAAACCCATGCAAGGACAATCCATCACAAAATTCCATCAATGACAACATGGAATCTCCAATAACGGTTTTCCAAGATAGGCTTTCAATGATGCTTCAATGATGCTCAAACTTTCATCTGACTCGCTTAGTGGGCTGGCCCGGCAAGTGGGCTCATATGAACAGGCCCTTAGACTGGCAAACTTTCAGCTAACTTTCGGCTGCAGTGCAGTAAAAGAGTAATGCTCGGTAGAAACATAATTATCAGTGGCTGGAAATTGAAGGGCGCTGACTCTGAGATATTTGTTGTGCTTGTATGGTATGAAGGTAAGCATATTGCAACTTATCTACAATTAAAATTAAAAGTAAGTCGTTGCAAAACCAATAGCGCTCCAAAACGGCAAGGTAATCATCAAGGTAATCAGTGATTCTTTGGAGCTGGCAGCTTCACTGTCTCACCTTCAAGGAGCAGTAGCAAGTCTTTCCACGTAATGACCTCCTTGCTGAATCGGAAGTCTTGCAACAATATCACTTCTCCTTTGTCAGCACCCTTCCAAGCGTATTTGTCATTTGCTGGGTTGTCAAAAAGGCCTTCTCCAAATATACTCTGCAGGGGCTTCAACATGAATGTTTTGGCGCAATTTGACCGGTCATATATAATGAGGTTACGGAATTTTCCTCTCCTCAATACCAAAAGATCTCGAATGTACTTGGCAAACACAGCTGGATCTATTCCATTCAAGGTTAAAACCTCCAGGGCGTACTCCATCCAGCTCCCATGACATTCACGAAGGCAGCCATTTTTTGCAGCATCTCGCACCTTATCAATTCTGCTAACTTGGCGGAGAGCTAAACCATTTGATGCAGTCTTTAAAAGCCAAGACTTGCTGATAAGCTCATCTAATGTTTTCTGAGCACGGGAAAACAAGAAAATCGCCAAATCGCATTCACCTTCTTGCTTACGCGAATCTGCTTTTGCAATTAGCTCCTGTAGATTGTGAATGTTGTTTTCGAGAACATAATCACAAACTTCAAGATTGCTAAGGCGCCTCTTGATTTTGCTGCTTGTGCAGTTCTGCGAACTTGGTGATGCAGATCTGCGCTTTTTGCTGCCTTCACGAAGCGCAGCGGTGGAAGCTTTTGTGCGTGGAGATCCCACTTCAGACAAATCGGGATGACCTGGACTGTGTGCAACTTCTGTATCTGACTTGCACACATATCGATACGCATAGATGTAATGACTGGGACTGTCAGAAAAATTGACAACAATCTTGTGATTCTTCGTGATGTCTCTCTTGACACTCAACCACTTTTTCACCCCTGTCAGCTTCAAACAGCAGTGATAGTGAAACCCATCAGCTTCGTGCATCTCTTTACAACAGGCCCAATGGGACACTTTTACTTTGCTGTTCCCACTATTAAACTCCTTTTCCAACATCATCCCGAAACTTTCCCTTGTTGCAAATTTGTGGTAATCAGCCTGGGAATAGGTCACCAGGTACTGCCTCTTTCCACTACGAGACGTTTGCAAATCAGATTCAGACATTATCAAATAGAACGTGTACTTATTGTTGATTTGAAAAAATGAATAGAACGCGCCAATTCGCAGCCAACACATTCACCAGTGATATGTGATATAAAATCTCAGAACACTCCCATTACTTCCTGCAAATCTGTGGGGTATCAATAGCAACATGATATTTATAATCCAAATCCAGGCAATACTTCAGAAGTTGAATTTTGCAACAGCGACGTCTCCGTTTTTCTTGTGTCTTCTTCGTTGTCATATCGTTTGGTAAGTACAATTATTGTATGCGTAAAATTGTGAAATTAGCTATTGTCCCAACTGCAAGTATACTCGGTCAAAATGTCGAAATAAACATGACTGAAGACACTAGAAAACCTTTTTTTACGCGTTTGGCCTAACGTAAAAACTTATGAATCATGTTGTTTATTTAGAAACATATTCATTTTCGGTGAAATAACTAAATCTTGTGTGAAATAGGTACCCTTTTTCTCATTTACCCCAGCTACCCTTTTTTGTCATTGGTTCCTGGAAGTTGCTTTCTCATTACCCCAAAAACGTGTCACCTATGCAATGCTTTTCTTTACAACAAGTAATGTGAAATAGCAAGACTGCAAATGCTACATACCCTTTTCAGATGTTGTTCAAAATTTCAGACAATCGTCCACATAAATTGTGAGACTGCCTTTGTCTTTCCCCTCCCCCAAACAATCAATGTTGGTTAGGTGTTGTTTCTCAGCTTATATGAGGATATGATGAGGTTTTCTTTCCATAATAATGGCAACATTGCATAGTCAGGGGAAGGGAAAGCTGGGGAATCATTTTTCGTGCAAACGTTTGTCAAAAAACGTACTGCTATCTTGTATTTTTGCGAGTCTCAATGCATTTTGTGAAGGATTGTAGTCCATTCTGATGTCGTCATTACAAAAATTTCAAGAGCTCATATTTTTTTCTGTATAGATTTTATGGCCCTAGTTCTTATAGATTTTTGTTTGGTTTCAAATGCTCTTTTGATTGATATTAATTTTGCTGAAGTTTGATTAAAAAAAATTTGATTGACCCCCCAGATATGATGTAAGCAATAACATGACCCCCCGACCAAATATTTTTGTCCCCTGGCGGATTATGAAACCCAAACCCCCCAGTAACATGCCTCAAAAAACAGAATTCTGGTTATCCTGATTGCTAGATAAAGAAGACAGCAGCGTTTGTAGTGCAAATTAGTGTTTTGGTGTGTTTCTTTGTTTATTTTGGCCTCCTTTCAGTTTTGTCTTTTTGTCATTAGGAACTCCCAATAGCGTGAAAATTTTCATTCCAATGCATTCCCTTTAGAGATATAAGCTCTGCTATACGTTGTTAGGACTTGTAGTCCATTGTAATCGTGGTGACGGTAACTTGGCGCTAGATGTTTTAGGTGTGGCCTATTGGTTGTTTGTTTGTTGCTGCGTTCAGGCCCATCTTTGCCGTGTAGGCCATTCCGTACGAGGGTTAAATAAATTGTAAGTTGGTTTAAACTTATTATTAATTCATTTGTTAATTTATATATTTATTTGTTCAGTCATTAACATATACATTATTTAATTTAGCTTGTTTTTTGTAGCGAACAACACACATATACATAGTTCGAATTTATACCTTGGATATCTGTATGCTGCGATGGAAGAGCCGAGAACTGATGAGACAAGCGTAGTTAGCGAAGAGTTACATCTTGGTGAACGCATGAGGCATAGAAATATCACAACTGGACTGGGGAGGTATCGATTCAGAAAAGCTCAGAAGACTGAAGCAAGCCAGAGCCAGTGGGAAACAAGAACTTACGAAAGCAGTTAACCGAGTTTCTGATGCCCTAATTGTTAATGAAGACACAGTGCAGATACGAGCGGTTGAAGAGAAATTGGATGAAGCATTCTGCAGTCTCAGAGACGCATGGGAGAAGCAAAGGGTCTTGCTTGATGATGTCGAGGAGTCAGTATCGTATTTTCATGAAGCAAAGATGAAGTACCTCTGCTCCAAGGACAGGCTAGCAATGTAGTTTGAGTCAAAGAAGAAAACTTGCTCTGTAACGGAAGGACAAGAACCATCTGAGATTGGTCCTAAAGACTCGATTAGCCAATCTACATCTTCTTGTAGCTCTCGAAGCTCTCATTCTTCTCGCAGTTGTAAAGCTACCATTGAAGAGAAGCATTTCAGCAATGCAACCAAGAGGGCGCCTCTACGCGCAGAAACATTAATGCTAAAACAACATCAGAATATTGCCAATGAGGAGTTGAGAATCAGCCAGTTAAAGCAACGGTTGAATTTAGAAACTCAGTTAGCGAAGCTGGAGGCGGAAGGGCGTGTATGTCTGGAATTCAAGACGATGACAGATGGTCCTTACAACGGGGAACATGGCAAAGCTCTACGTGAGATGTCTACAGATGACATAACAGCAAAGCCGCTGTCATTCCTCCAGGCAGAAGGAGTCCTGCTGAAAATCTGTCCCACACATGCCATGTCAAATATTGAGAAAACAACAAAGAAAATTCCGGTTTCGTATAAATCAGTGATTGAACCACGTACTAGAGTTATTACCACGAAACAATTTCCTGATGATGAAACTGTTTTCCGCCATCCTCAAGTTCTGAATACCAGATCTCATGATACTTCACTGAAAAAAGAAAATGACGCTTTGCAGCAACCACTTGATGTCTCTCCTTCCGTCATGAAACATTAGAGGGATGTGAATATTGAGCCCTGGTTTTCAGTCCGTACCGATGTGTTGAAAGACCCATTCTCACAATCCATTGCTCCTCCTCAGTCACCAGTTGGTAGCCATGTTGATGTTCCGAGTCTGGTTATGAATCCACATGCTCCTCCGTGGCGTCCAAAATATGACTGTACATTGATGGCAAATGACCGCTTGTCCATAGATGTTGCTACTTTACAGCAGCTAGATGAAGCCACAGGATCCCAGCCGAATGACGTTTTAAAGGATCAGCAAAGAAATAGCAAAGATGGAAGGAATGCCAATAATTCGTTTAGCACCACGTCAGATGAGGGAACAACCTATCTTGAAGCCATGAAATGTCTGGCCACCGCAGCATGGTAATCCATGAAACTATTTCTTATTTATGAATTCCTTTGAGAATAATGTAGAGAAGAACACGCAAGGGTTGAGCAGAAGATTACAGTTGCTAGTTCAGTATTGCTCAGGAAAGGCAAGAAGTGCGATCCAGAACTGCATTCTTCTACAACCCCAGGAGGGTTATTGCCAAGCAAAGAAAATTCTATCTGAAAGGTTTGGTGGCGCTTACAAAGTTTCAAGAACATGGCTGATGAAAATAATGAACGGTCCGCAAATCAAACATGGAGATGGAGATGCCTTGCAAAAGTTAGCTGACGTCCGGAAACTCGTCAGAACAGCCGCTAACGAAAAATGTGACCCAGTTTATGGCAACCTCATGGATAGTGAGACACCAGCAGCCCTATGACACTGGGTGCTGTCCTTCTCGAGCATTTACAACAGTATCAACATATGGTCGCTGTTGACTTATCGCAAAAGCTATACGTCGATAACCTCTTATCTGGCATTCAAACCGAGGCTGAAGCCGTCGCTTAATTTCAAAAAGCCAGCAAAATCATGCGGTCATTTCGTATTACATCAATGGTGCACACATTCCACAGCCTTGAAAATGGTTATTGATGCCAATAGCGCCGGCAGCCAATCACATACAATTTCCTTGCTCGCTCTGCAATGGAATACGCTCACAGATAATATTATGTTTCAAGGGAGAAATTTCGATTCGGACACGTCATCTCTCACCAAATGCAAGGTTCTCAGTATCGCCAGTCAATTTTTCGATCCCCTCGGATTAGTTCTTCCCGTCACCATACTCGCTCGTCTTTTTATTGCTGAACTTTGGGATGAACAACTTGGCTGGGATCAACCGCTTCCTTCTACAAAGGCTAACGCTTGACAAAAAGTTGAACCAGAGCTCACTGCCTCCTCCTGTCTGCAATTTTCGCGATTTCTGAACTTTGATTCCAATCTGCCAGTTCATTTACATGTCTTTACCGATGCCAGCAAGCTTGTCATGGGTGCTGTCTCTTACCTCAGCCAAGGTACTGAATGCGTTCTCGTTGGATCGAAGTCAAAGCTCGCCCCACGTGATAAGACATCTCTCACAATCCCCTAGTTAGAGTTAAGCGCCATGCTTCTTGACTCACAACTGTGCTCTGCAACACTAAATATTCTACAGAAAGATTATGGCACAGTCAAAGTTCATCTCTGGACGGATTCTGAAATTGCACTATACTGGCTATCATCACGCCATAAATTGAAACAGTTTGTGCAAAACAAAGTCAATGCAATTAAAGGCCTACTGCAATCAAAAATCAATTTCCCGTTTTTTTTCCATAAAATTAAATTTCAATCTTTACTGATTACCTTGGTGCTTGTTTTGTTTTTATTCGATCACGATAAGTATACTAAATTTGGCTTTGAAATGGGGCACTGACTGCGACATGATATGACGTCATAACCAGGACACAAGTCGACTTTTATAATGGGAGAGTATAGGGAAAAGTTTTCAAATCTGCACTATGCCTAGCCCCGGCCCTTATTAAAAAATGGCTTCCCAGGGTACAATACTATAACTTTCCGCGCGTTGTTTCAGCTATTAACCAAAAAAATTGAACTTACGATAACGCTATAGCGGCGCTTTGAAAAAGGGTTCTACAAACCGCGCGGTCAGCCAAAAGACATCTTATTCCGCGCGGTCTGATTTACAAGCAGCTGGAAGCATGCATTCACAAAGGAAGTTTGTCAGAAATCATGGATGGCGGAGCTGTGTGATTAAAACTAGTAACAAACACGATGGCCGGGGTTGTTGTTAGAGGACCAGGCAAAGTAAGCTGTTCCAGCAGTTGATTAATAAATGGGATTTTCAAGCAGCCGTTTTCAAAACAAATTTGAAATGAAACAGAGAAGGAGAGCTGAAGGCGTGCGTTTTGCTCACAATACACATAGGCCAGACAGAAATTAAAAGCATAAAGCTGCTACGGAACCACCAGTTTCATTTTTTGTCCATTTGGAATTTTGGAACCATCGTGTTTCAACAGAAAACTTGTAACACATCTGACTATGATAACAAATTTCTATGCAGAATATTGCGATTAGTTCTATTTTATTTCTCCAACTTCTACACCGATGAAAACACTGTAGCAACTTGGCGTTCCAGCCAGACGTGATGTAAAAGTAATTCGTTTTGATAATACTAGACTGACAACAACTTAGCAGCATCAGATATATCTTAAAAAGCCAACTCTGAGCGTAAATAGTCCATGTAGATTCTGAAAACATCTCTGCATTTTCTCACATATACATCATATGCGATTCAGTCAAGTCAAATGCAAAAGTATTATTCATCTCGACACTGTTAATCCCCGTTGTTTGCTCCCGCTCTCCGCCGCGTCTGATCGCCCTCCCACAGTTTGACGTTATGACCAAAACTGCCCCAATTCAGACCCCAATTACTCCCCCCAAATCGCCTTTTAAAATTATGAAAAAAATTTTGAAATTTGTGAGAACACTTTAATATTTATGCCTTGGGATGCGATTTTTAATTAATTAGTTATTTATTGAGCTAGACGGAGTGGAGTAAAAAGCTACAATACACTTCAATACAAAAACTTGAAATGGGTCCTGGTTATTACGTCACGTTTTGTCGCAGTTGAAATGGCAAAATGGATGACTTGGCAGGCTTGTAAAAACAATTCTACTGGATCAATTTTCATTCTGGAAACGGTTTTATGATCAGTTCGAATAGGTTTACCAGGAAATGCAAAAAAATTATATCACTTTTTTTGATTGCAGTAGGCCTTTAAGAAGCTCTTCGATTCTCCCTTCTGGAGCCATACGCCTTCGCAAGAAAACAATCGCCCCTTCTCCAATGTCGGCATTGATTTCACTGGCCATCTACTCGTTAAAGATCGTTCAGGCCGTCAACAAAAGGTTTACATTTGTCTCTTGACGTGTCTGACTACAAAAGCTATAAGCTTAAAACTTGTTGAAGATCTTACTACTGCATCATTCTTGCCAGCCTTTCCTCGCCATTGCAGTATATTCTCCTTGCCTCGTCTTGTGTTATCCGACAATGCCCAAACCTTTAAACGTGCTGAGCAAGATCTGCATGCTTTACTGTCCCTTATCGACGACGAAGCCATACAACGCACCTTTGCTCAACCACGCATTATCTTTCGCTACATCCCTGCCCGCAGCCCTCATTGGGGAGGAGTGTATGAACGACTCATCGGTCTTACCAAAACGTGTCTGAAAAAGGTCCTTGGCCTTTCCTTCGTCACATTATCCGAGCTCCCTCTTGAACGTCCGACCTTTGACCTACATCAACGACAATTTGCAAGAGTTACAACCGATTACACCGAGTCAATTTTTGTTTGGATATAGCGTCACAGCTCTACCTGACCCTTCGAACGATGTCATTTCACAATCTCAAAATTCAACGTTTGCCGATTGTGATGCCATTCAAGAGGCCCAAGCTCGTCGATAAAAGCCATATAACCACTTCAATAAGCGCTTCTGCTATGAGTATCTATCCTTCCTGTGCGAAGTACATTCGCGGCAACAACGAAAGCAACAAGCAACAGAAAATGCCTTTGGAGTTGGTGACATAGTTTTGATCGCCGACACCGATAAACGTCGGCATCACTGGGAACTCGGCATCGTTTCGGACCTCATTCTCGGCAGCAACAAACTGTGCCGAGCAGCAGTTGTCCAAACCAAACGTGGTCGCACAACACGCTCCATCATCAAGCTGTATCCATTAGAAGCACACGCCAATGCTAAAGACACGCCCAATGAACTACACCAGGAACAACCCGTAGTGCGACAACGCACAGCTCACACAGCCGTGTTAAAAACAAGAGACACTATTATGGGCCAGCTAATAGATGACATTCAAGATTAGCACTTGCGCGGCCCCCAGTATGTTAAGAACTTTGAGTGACATATATACACGTGACTATTCCTTATCAAACTCCTTTTAAAACTTAGTTAGTCTTTCATTCATTCGTTTCATTCTCTTCGTATTTGTTCGTGTCCTACGTATTCTACAAGCTTTATTCGTTTATGTTATGTATATATTTGGATCTGTTGTCTCTTTATTGCTTTGTTCTCTACAATAAACATGAAAGACGCATATCTGAGATTAGCTCTACAAGACCTTTCTAATGATATGAAAATATATTATTTTGCTAAATATTTGATGTTTTCCTCCTCCACAGCGACCAAAAAACTGAATCATCACAAAGTAGTTTTTGCGGGCATTTGTTCGTGAAAACGTCATTGGTGAAATGGTTGTTGATAATTTAATCGTTAAATATCTACTTGAACTTGTTTCAATTTGTAACATATTCTATCAAGATTTCCTGTTAGTTGTTTAAAACAGACTTATTTAGTTCATTGTAATCCATGAATAGATGTGACAAGTCCATGAATAGAGGTGACAATCATGGGTGTAACTAACACTTACCGAGTGTTTCCGCTTCTGTTACTTCTTAAAAAAAATAGCATGTTGGTTACTGTGTCAGTTCACATTTTACAGTTGGACCAGTGATGAGTACATGTAGCTTGATGGCTTCGACTACTCAAAATGTGAATTAAAAATGGCTCCTTCGTCTTCGTTTTCAAGTCTCAAATCTTTGCACGATGAGAAATGGTTATTGTGTGATACTTCTATTTCCACGAAACATGTAACAAAAAGTTTCTTGCAGAAAGGCTGGGAGAATTTAAAAAGGCTTGCGAAACATTGGAACTGCATCAAAATTAGTCCTAATGACAAGTATTTTTCCTTTCGTTATGCACATACCCGTATTGGTGATGTGAATGAAGCATTTGGCAGAGCTCATAAGAACTGCAATATTATATTTAGCACAAAGGCTGGAACCTATACAAAAAGATATGGCGAAATTCTTAAAACTGTACCAGAAGGAAATGAAGACCAAGACGCTGAAGGATCTGAAAATATCAACCAATCCAGAAAATCTCAAAGAGACACCAGGAAAAGAAAAAATGTGCTTCATCTGTAATGAAGTTTGAGACTATGACAGTAAACCATATAATCAAGCTGGAATTGGAAGATGCGAGCAAGATCAATCTTGAGTGAAGACTGAAGCAAGAACGGAATTTTTTCTTTCCAAACCGACATATAGATTTCATGAAGCAGCAAAAAGACTCAATACAAGATGGACAGTCTTTTGATCTTGTATTGAGGAAAATATGTTGTTGTTCATTCCCCGCTAATGAATCCATGCGAATATAGCATTGCAACCTTACTTGGGCACGGCCTCACAGATCAGGATCACATTTGCTCTTTTGCAAATTTCATAAAGAATAAAGTTAGACGACATGAGCCACAAACATTACAAGCAACTCCTGAAGGGATTATGCTTAAACTGTACAACATTATATATGCCACCATGTACCCCAATTTAAAACTCAGCAAGGAAGGTTACGCCATCACACAATCAAGTAACATCGCAAACAAGATTTGGTCCATAGCCCCAGATTGGTACTCTTTGATCACTTGCCAAAAGAATGCTAAGCAAGCATTCTTCTGGCGGACTCTTCAAGGTTTTTCAAGCATGCTAAGCAAGCATGCTTGGGTTAACAATTCATAGATTAAGTGGGAGTAAAGAGGCAGCAACACATCTCCATAGTCTTGGTCATTCAATATCATACAATGAAATTCGAAAATATAACGATGCATGGTCTTCTGCTCAGAGTAAAGTGCACAAACGCTTTGTTAAAGGATTCCCATTGCATTCTTTCATCGACAACAATGATGGTCACCAAGAAACAGTAACAGGTGAAGGCACTACGCATGATACGAACAGCACATTATTTGAACTATTTATTCCAGGTAATTTTATATTTAGACCTACAAAGAATTGTAAACTAACACCTCCCCCTCACACTTTCTTAACCACCCTCAGCATATAAATTAGTTGTATACAGGAATATATTTATCTATACATCTCCTGATGAGTGGGTAACCACGAAACAGGCTTGTCGAGATGGAGAGTTTTGTCTTCTGAGTCTTTCTCTTCTTAGTGTATATTTAGACCTATATAATTTTCTGTCGAATATTAGGTTCATGGAAACTCGCATATAAATTAAACATTGAAATTCTATCTAATTTAAGGTGATGGCCTTCTTGATACACTACAATAAATGGTCAAGGAACCTATTACCTGTGAAGAAATCATTCCTCAAGAAATTGCAGAGTATCATCTTGGTCAATGAGTTGATCCTCCCGCATTTGTAAATTACAAGGATGACGAAGGTAGTCAGTTTCTCAAAGAAAGTTTTCGAAGAGACGTTGCATAGTCACTAGCAAACGGTCTCCCTCCAACTGAATCTACTTCAGATCTACTGTTAGGCTCCTGGACTGCCTTTAATTGTGCTGTTTCATTTCAAAAGCAAGAAAAGTCGTTAATTGAATATATGCCTGCAATAAACCAACTACCTCGACAGCCTTTTTTAAATAGCTGAAGATCTTGGATTGGAACATATATTCGCTCATGCAGATGAAGAAGCTTATGCGAGACTTGCGCAGATAATATGGAAGAACAGTGGTCTTTACAAGACTATCATTATACTTATGGGTGGCTTTCATCAGTTGCGAGTTCGTCAGCGCTTAATCTTTAAGAGGCATTCCTGCATGGCTATAAAGATTGGTTTGTTGATGCAGGTACAATTTCTGCTGGTTCTGTGGATAAGGCATTTGAAGGAAGGCACAAATATCGGTGCATGCAAGTTTTGAAGGAATCTTTCGATGCCCTTATCCAATATCGGGCGGAACAACTCAGCAGTAAGTATGTAAATATTGCCGATGACATTATTGAGACCGAATCCATCTTCTAAAACATTACAAGCAGTTATTCATTTGGATACATTCGAAAGCCTTTTCATTGAGACATAGAAACAATGTTGCATCTCTAAAAGAAAGGTTATACTCTTACAAAACAGACATGTTTTCAAGCGGGCCTGCCAAAGTCATATGTAATGGAGTAGAAATTGATAATAGAAGGAGATAATGGAATGTGTCTTAAACACTCCAGAAACTGGGAATGTCAAGTACAAAGACTATGTTCAGAAACGTCTGGTAACAAAGGAATGGAATGTTTTTGCCCCCATCAAAAGAGTTAAGCTGAAAGTGAAGAAAACACCCAAAGCTATATCCATTCTCAAGGAAGATCATCAGGCATTTGGAGCTCTTGTTGCAAAAGCAGCATTGCTTGAAGAGGCGTTTTCATTCCCAATAACAACAGTACCGTTGAGTCTCCAACACCAGATGGCACATTAAAACAATAAGACAAGGCCAGTTTTCGAAACTATTTGATCAACGAGTCAAAAGCAGTTTCTAGCATTCTTCCATTGAAAGCACGTTGGATTATTGATGGCATGGCCCTACTTTGTTGCGTGAATCCAAAGCAAAAATACAGAGAGTGGTTGGTTAATGTTCTGAATTTTGCAACGCCACCCATAACTGCAAAAGCAATACAAATTGAAATCGTTAACGACACGTATATCAGGAACAGCACAAAATCATCGACCAGGATTAAAGAGGAACAACCTCACGCAGAGTTCACTTGGAAAGTCTGGACCAAAAGATGCTACAAGGAAAAGAATGGACTGAATTGTTCCACAACGACAAGAACAATGAAGATCTCATTCAACTGGTAAGCTCATTTTTTCAAACCATCAATGATAGAAGAATGTTAAAGATCCCTCTTGTTATCAACTGCAAAGATGAAACATGGCTGATTCAAAATGACTCTGTTCAACGAATGTCGAGCTGTAATCACGAGGAAGCAGATACAAGATTGGTATTACATGCTGCAAATGCTAGCACTCCTGCTATTATAGTTTCCAAAGACACTGATGTTCTGGTTCTTCTACTTTATGGAATAACACAATTTCGCAAATCACAAGAATGACATATGAAGATTGATCACGAATGATATGTTGATGTGGAAGCAATATTGGATAACTTTGGATCTAAAGTTTGTAGTTTTTTACCACAATTCCATGCCATTACAAGATGCAATACCACTGCGTACAAATTCAACGTAGGAAAAGTGAAAGTATTTAAGAAAGTTTTGCAAAATCAAGATAGCTTAGCCCTTATTGACCAGTTAGGCAAACGAGCAATAATTGCAGACAAGACTATCGAAATAGCAAAGAAATTTATCCAGCTTCTGATGTACAATGGGAAAGAAAAGGAGGGTTATGTTGAAACACTATTGAATCAGTATTTAAAACTGAAGGTGAAATCATCTGCATCACTATTGCCGGATCCAAGCTCAGTGTATCAGGAAATAAAATGCACTCATTTACAATGCTACAATTGGTGAAATTGCCTTAAAAACGACATAGTCGCTCTAGACATCGAGGTTTTGGCTGGAAAATTATGTCGTTGACAATGTGGACCATAACAATGTTGTTGTAAATCCTATTTTGTTTACTGGAAGTCAATTGCCCAAATCATTAATTCGAGAAAGGAAAAAAACAAGAAAAAGAACCAATTCAAATGGTTCAGAGGCTGACAAAGAGTCAGAAGCAGATGTTCCACAACCAGCACGAAAAAAAGGAAATTAGTACATGCGCTGCAAAAACATAATGAAGCAGTTTCAGACGAAAGCACCGATAAGCAATGTAGAATCAACAACAGACAGCTCTGGATGGGAAAGTGACTTTATAACATTGGAAGAAGAGAAAACTGACTCCTCGGATAGTGACTATTTACCTTAATTGTTTTAATTCAGTAGTTTCTAAATACCAATTTAGTTTGCCAAATAAGCAGTCCCGAAAATAAAAAACCGCAAACCCCGCGTAAAACTGCAGGTGATTTTAGCTAGACCATCTCGAGAAGACACAGGGAACACGATTTAATTATCAACAACCAAACAAAAGCTTTTTCGGAAAGGTGTTCGGTGGATTTGGAAAGAGCAGGTCCGTGTGCATAGGAATCCGTGAAAAAAGCAAAGGTTAGTATGTTTGTTAGATTGTTAGACTATATGCCCTGTCTATACACAAAATGCCAGAAAATGTTAAAGGGCTTATGCAGCCAAAAATGACCTATCGTTTCTTTTGCTGAAATAGAGAGAAAAAGATCTGAGTATCACTATGAACCTATTTTCAGTGTTTTCTGATGAGTATAAGTATGTTTTATTTAGGCTCAAACCCACCCATGTCTGTAGAAACGCGTGACGTCACAGTGATGACACGAGAATCGAGTTCCCATGGGGTTTGTATAGGAAATTTCGACCTCGCGTCACAATTTTTTTAATAACTTGAGATAGCGCAAAGCAATTTTGATTCTCTAACCAGTGGCAAAGATACCGATGTTTTTCTCACATTATGAGCCAATTTCCGTTGCTTTTGACCAAAAGTGGGATCTATAACAAATTTTTGAAAAAAATAAAATTTTCGTGATTTTGGTTTTCTGTGACGTCACAATGAACCAAGTTATTGTTCTCTGGACAAGAGACGCAGGAAACAGTATCGGACTGGAAGGAAGTGAAACTTGCCACTTATTACAAAATGTCGGATAGCTGCGAATACACCAGTTCTAGCTCGGACAACGAAACAAACGAAACAAGAAGTCCTAATAGCAGCGAACAACACGAAGATTATTCTGTAATTAGTTCACATGTTCGAAGGGCGTACGAAGGAGAGCCCCTCGCCAGACCTGGAGTAGACTACGGCGATGAAGATTGTGGATGTGACGGCCTATCCCTTCAAGAGATTGATGCCCGCTTTGAAAATAGAAGTTCTGTTGATGAATGGTTAGTGTGTATTGTCATTGAGAAATCCACGGCAGTTATTAAATTTCATTTTATTACATTGTAGTCATTCTAATTTTATTCATTTTCCTGAATTGATTCGTTCAGGTGCACTTGCCTTCATTGCTAAAGACTATTCATTGCTAAAGACTATCTGCAAGGCCCAAGAGAGCACCGCTGTTGTCGAGAAATTGCTGAAGCATTAGGGAAACTAACCTTCGATGGCAGCATCGAAGGCATTCCCTGTATAACAAAACATGAGGACTTTCTCGCTGTTACAAACCCTGCAGTCCTTGAAATGATTGGCCACGAGCTGCGAGATAGGACAGGACGACGTTATCGCCAAAGATGGGCTCAATCCAAAAATGAGTAAGTTGCAAAAACAGTTAAACACCAAAGTGTATGATGTGATAATTAGGGGCACTTACTTTGATTTCAATGGAACTTAACAGAACAGAACAAATTTACTTTAATTACAGATATTTACGAGCAGTTGCATATCGTTGGGTAACCAGATACCTGTTTGGTTACCTGGGATGGGATAATGCAAGACCATTATCTGCATGTGTCTATACGTACATCAGAACAAAATTTCCAACTGGTAGAACACAAGGATATTCAGCCACTCAGGAGAGAACATAGGTAATTAAAAATAATAAAAATAATAAAAATAATAAAAAAACTATTCTTGGCTGGGGCAATTTCCCCTCGGATGCCCTCTCATGGGCATGTGACACTTTCTGCAGTGCCTTGCTTTTCTCTCAGATGTTGCGATTGGGGCTGGAGTTGGCACTTCATTAAGTGCCTCCAAGAAATGTTGTTCCGATTCTAAAAAGGAATGTAGGTTGTTATTTAAACCAATTGCAATTTGCATGCTATAACCAGAGATTTATATTGCCAAGTCTAAGTGTAGACCTACCACAAGGAAATTTAGTTGTTTGAAGTTGCTGCTTCTCTTTATATTGCTGCACAGCAGCAGCCTTTGACGCTCTGCTGTCAAATTGGGCACACAGTTGGTCTGGTCGTGCAGCAATATATTCATTTAAAGTTGCTTGCAAATCTTTCAAAGATATAGAGAACATCATTTCTTTAACGCTATTAACATACTCTGAAAGAAAAGTGTATAAAAATATAATTTTTGCATCGCAGATGAAGTGGTCAAGAACAATGCAAATATACTGGATAAATGAAAACAAGATATACCATATGTGGGTGGAACAGCGACTTCTCGTACTACCTCTTCCCTAGTTTGAATTTGGGATAAGTTACATTGTAATAAACGCTGTCATCTTTGGCTTGGCGTGACTCTCTTTTGACATTTTCATTAAAATGCATGATAGCTAAGACATGCCTGAGAAAAAAGAAAACACAGGTCAAAAAATACATAATATGGTACATACATAGGCATCTTCCTTGTGCAATCAGGCCTTGCAATTTACCTGCAGTATGTGCCAAGCCAAGAGAAATGAGTCATCTTAAGATGCCAATGATTCAGTGTCGAGTGGAAACTTTCCAAACAACTTGTTTGGGCATCAGATGACACGCGTTTTATTCCGGAAAGTATTCTAGTATTCATTGTCACAGAATACAGTCGCTCATATGCATGTGAGCCTGTGGAAGAAGGCAGACTTGAAATAGTCATATTCATAAAAAAGCCAAAGGGTAAATAACTTTATTACAACACTCCCTACCAGACTTGATGTAATCACGTTCTTCAATGTCGCCATGAGCACATTTGTGAAAGAGTTTGTCAGGATGGTCACAATGCTTGTTTGAAATGTGGCGTATCATGGACTTCCACTTAGCAAGAATCAGATCACCAAATCCTTGTTTTGTTGATTGTGCTGACCAGAGAAGATGGTTCCGGATGCCTTTGATCCAACCATGTATAGCGTCACATCCTGTCTCTTTACCAATACTCAGCAATTTCTTTGTGATGCTTTTACAAACATGCCACAAATCATGGTAATGTTGAGTTTCAGGCTGGTTCTCTCTTATCCATTTTGCGATGCTCTTGTGGCGGTCACTGATAAACGAATTGATTCTAAGACCAGAATCCTCCAGAAATGAAAAGGCACGTTTGCACCCTTCCAACTCTGTCCCAGTGCTGCTGCCAGTTTCATTTGCCTGTGAAGAACAAATGTAGTGTTGCAGCAACATGTGTGCAATAACAATTTTGTAAATAAAGATAGACAACATTTTAACTATCGTGTACTAATTCAAAGTGCACCAACTTGGATATTGAGTTGCAGAACATAGTGTAAGCTCCATACTTAGCACTATGTCCCATTGAATCCAAACGTCCATCCCCAGACCATACAGGGTCTTCTATGGCTGCTACCTTCTCCATCACCAGAGCACGGTAGTGTTTCCAGTACTTCGAAATGGATGGAAATAATAATCGTTTCTGGTGTGCGAAATATGTCCTCAGTGAAATGCTGCATAAACCCATATGCTTCATCATCAGCACAGCTTCACTGATGTTCACTCCAGACATTAGAATACCTGGAAATAATAAGAAGTTGTTGTAATGTTGCTATTCAACTTGAGATACTCACAATTACATGGATTGTTAAAAAACAAACTTGACTCCTACCGAAACTCATCATGATATTGCCAGCGGCAAGATGATTAAATGCGAACGGCTGGCTCTGCCACTTGAACTTCTGACCACAGTGGTCACATGACTGTGTCACTATAGCCATTGTGCCATTTCTTTTTATTTCAACAGAGGGCTTCTCTGCCTTGCATTTAAAACAAAACATGTTGAATAACGATAGCAGCATGCCCAGAAATACTACAAATTGTGGCTGGTGGGTGGGTCTTGTATCAGGAGGAACACTGCAAAAAATTAAGCAATGATTACATATGATGAATGTGTGGGGCCAAACGGCTCTTATTGTAATACAAGCATCTATACTGTCATGTTTAAGGTACCTGATGCTTGAATTAGTGGCATAACCATCCTCTGGTATATCTTCTTCACAAGAAGACCAATCTGTATCTGCTATGTCATCAGCAGCATCTATCACAGTGTGGAGCTCCTCCTCATGTATTTCTTCATCAAAGGTTGACATGTCATCTAGATGATCCTCATCAACAAATGACTGCGGATAAAGAAATGCAAAATAAGTAACTAACAAAATCACAATGCTGACACAATGTGTGTATATCTAGATCACTTACTCTATTTTGTTCATTTAGTTTGGTCAATTTCTGTTTGTAATACCAAAGTGACCTTCTCAGTGCATTTATAGCTTGTTGTTTTTCATCGGAAGTGTCACCATCATTCAAACTATCATCGTCCAAAGTATCATCAACCAGTGTCTGTAATAAATGAAAACTATCTATAATGCATTTACACAGTTATTGTTGTTGTTTTGTGGAGTTGATCTAGACTAGTTATTAGTCCATACTGGTACATACCATTCTGCGATCTCGTTCGCTGACAACAGCAGACTCTTTATCACTGTGATGTCACAGTTTCTACAAAAATTGTCCAAAATGCCTACTTTGGCAATGAATAACTCAAAAACTACAAAATATTTTCAAATTCTATTTGCGGCATGCTTCTGAGCACGTTAAATTCTCTCCATTTCAGCAAAAAAAACGATAGGTCATTTTTGGCTGCATAAGCCCTTTAAAGAACATGATTTCTAAATTTAACAAAGTGGCAAGACCTTCCATACATCTATAAGACGCATAAGTACAGAAATGTACAAAGTAATTCAGCGAGAGGATTCCAGACTGAGACACATTTTTACTGTCAAGAACACTTGGTAAAATGGTAGAAGTAGTGAGACCAAGGACTGAATTAGGTAGAAACTCGTGAGCTTTTAGAGGAGCAGTGGTGTGGAACACTTGAGATAAGAATCTCAGGGACAGTCAAGACATTAACATCTTTAAAAATGCACTCAAGAATAAATGTTAAACTAAATGCATTATTTTTCACTAAAAGACAATATTTTGTTACCGATAAGGACGTATTAAATTACTTATATGTCTAATCTTCTGTTAAAGCTATATTAAAAGCTATGTTAACTAGAGCTATATTAACTAAGTTTGACCCACTGAATTCAGTGGTGGTATTCATCTCTGCAGATTCGACGTATTTTTCTAGATATCGGCTCCCAAACTTTCGGGTGGTAGCCACTTTGTTTTGAGGATGAGAACGAGTTTGTTACATCAGAGATGAACTATCATTTTGGGTACGGCGAATGAAATGAGTCAGTTCAGTATCAGTATTTTTGGGAAGTTTTGTGTTTAATAGGGCAACAAACCAAGGCGATTTTGATTATGGAAGTGTTCATACTTCAGAATGGATAGTTGAGCCTTATCAATTAGAGCCCATGCCACGAGAAAACGAAGTAGATAGTAGTGAGCCTAACTGTAGTGATTCTGATTAAAGCGAGGAAGACGAACCAGACATCAACATTGACAGAATTGGAAACACGAATTTGTTAGTATCTATGTTTTTAGCCAAATTCAGTCGTAAATATATATAATCGTGGGCCGAGAAGCCTTGGAAATATGGAACTGAAGTTGTAAATACTCGATTTTAGATCTAAGTATGGGCGATTCCAAATTAAATGCTCCCAAAGAGACTATGAAAAGTAGCTAGGCCTAGCTAATTAAATTGAGTCTCCACGTTAAAAATAAATATGTTTCAAAATCTAAATTTTTAAATGCTCAAACCATGCTCAATATTTTTATAAGTGTCAATGTAATCAATGCTCTGCATGGCCAATTGGAAGAGAGAGTGTTTGCTGTGCCGAAATTCAATAAGTACATGATAGGACATTGGAGGAAGGGGAAGACTGCTTTACAAAATTGGAGGGTTTCTCCGCAGTCTGCCTTAACCTTCATGTCATTGAATGTTCCATCTACCAGTATATTGAGGACAAACAGTACATTGGTGATCGTGCTACTTTTCTTATGTTTTCCTATGTTTTCTTTTCTTATGTTTTCTTGCTATATATGTATCAAGGAAATTATTTTCTCTTCCGTTTTAGGCAGTGTTAAATTCAATTTATAACAAAGAGTCAAACCCTTTTCCTTTTAGGTTTTTCAGGTACATTAGCTACAGACAGTTTGTTCGCTGGATTTGGCACTACCTGGGAAAAAAAACAAAGAAAGGTATTGCCTTCCTGGGGTGTAACAGCAATCCGAAGCCAATTTGCCTCTGAAGAGTATACTCGATTTCATTACCCCAAAATTAGTTATTGAAAAGGTAGGTATATACTCTTAACTATATATATGTACATTAAAGCTCTACTTCTTATTTTTCCTCCTCTTTTTGTGTGTCTGTGGGTCTGGTTCAGGAGTGGATGGAATTGCCTGGTCATAAACTCTGGCTGCAGCAAATCTGGACTTACGAGCCAACACAACAGCATCCTTGTAAACTCTTGTTTTAGTTGATGCCAAGGAAGGTGGAACTGATGATGACATAGATTCCATGTTTCTCTTGGCTGTCATATACCTGGTGTTGCTCTGTCGCAGCTGGATTGCTGCCTTGAGTAGTGTTGATACATAATCTGAAAATTGAAAAATTCTTTAATTATAAAAAGCAAAGCTCACATAAAATAAAGCAAGTTGGCAGGTGGTTTTATAGTATCAGTATCAATTTTTGGACAGTAGTGAAACCTACCAATGTTGGTTTTGTTTTCAAAGATTTGGCAATTGGTCCACTCTTGTATTTTGGATAGGATACCTTCCATCGTTGTTTTCCAGCTTTACTCTTTGCCTGCTGCCTTTCAGCATTTTCATTGAAATGAAGGGCAGCCAAAAGTAACCTGTTAAAAAAATTGCAAATTAAACTTTTACACACAAATAACCTTGCATTCATTATTCTGTATTCCTGTTTTGTAGTGAACAAAATGGAGTAACCTGGCTTTCATTGGGAGGTAGAACAAATGAGTATTTTTATGAGCAAATCGAATTAAAATGTTGTGAAATAACTCCAAGGCGCTTCTCTGTTGGAGTGGTGACAACTTTTTGATGTCATTCACCAACCTTTTCTTGGAAAGAACATCCTTCAGCTCTTTATATCCTCTGCTACCTGAAGTTGAAAAACATCATTTCGTTATTAAAACAATTTTCAACACACCTCATTGCTGACTAAGACCCTGGTATGATTATTTTCATATTTCTAAAAAATTAGACCCACCAGATTTTAGCCAATTTCTCTTGACTGGTCCATGTTGACCTGATTTGAATAGTTGACCATGGCCATCATGCTTATTAATTAAGTGGCTGAGCAAAGATGTCCATTTCTCTTCAATTAAATTTCCATTTCCTAGACGGGAAGCAGCACACCAGTGAACATGGTTCTTCACACTTTGCACCCAGTCTAGAATGTCCCCACAGTTCTTCTTTTTGCCAATTTGTTCCCTCTTTTTACCAATACCTCATAAAATCATAACGTTCAAGTAATTAAGACAATTGCACACCAATCGACAAAATCAGTCAACATTTCCCATTTTTAGTTTGTGGACAAATTCTGCAAACATAATGTATAATATGCAATGAATATGCCATCATACCTTTTGCTACATGAAACACATCAAAATAATGCATTTTCTTTGAATGTTTGGTCCTCATATATTTCCTTATTTGGCTATGGTGATCTGTTACCAGGGTACAAAAGTTGAGTTCCTTCAACTCCAGTGTCTCAAGGCAACGCTTCAAACCTTCTAGTTCCATGTATGCAGACCCACCAACTTCGTTACTCTGTAAAAAAATGACTTTCAGACTGGCAAATATTCTTTACATACAATGGATTGGCATTGAAAATAGAATTAGTTTATTGAATTACCTGAACCATTTTGACATCTATAATTTTGCTTCTATCTAGATCCATAACACCGTATCACCCAAACTTCGCACTATGACCAGGTGTATCATTTCTGCCATCACCACCAAGAGTGAAAAACCTACCTTTGCACTGTGAGAGAACTTCTTGTTGATGATGCCCCCAAACATTCAATACTGCTGGGATGAGGTATGTTGTCTGGATCAGCGAATAAAGGCGTTCTGAAATTGAAGCCAGATCCAAGTTCCTGAAGAAGGTTAACATCTTGGATGGTTGCATACCAGAGAAAAGACATGAAGCTGCTACCAAAAAATTTCCCCATGGCATCTGACTACCTTCAGGCTGGCTCTTCCATTTTTGGACATGACCTTTAACACATGTACTTGTGATTACGACCATGGTACTTTTTTCCTGAATATCATCAATGGTTGTTGGGAGAGACAAAAAGTGCAGAAGGCAAAAAGCTGATGAAGGCGTGACTTGAAGACAATGAACTTTCGTTCTTCATCCACTGGCTTTGAGGTTTCCTCTACTCCTTCCATTTCCATGTCGTTTGCAGGCAGCCATTCTGTATCACTCTTATGACATCCATACAGCTGATCATCCAGATTTGTATCTTCCAAGAGACTATCATTGAATTCATATGTTTTGTCAATGGGAATGAATTCATACTGAGTGGCCTGATCCTTCATTTCCTTGAAAATACAACACTGTGTGGATGCATTTTTGCTTGGCATGGAGACTTGGATAGCTGTGGAAGGTTGAACATTTGTTTGCAACCAATATACGACACCATAAAAGGTAAGGCATGAAATATATATATATGATTTCACAATGTTATATATGCCCAGGAAAAGATATGCACTTACCCTGACCCCTTGTGTTTGTGTGTGCGTGGACAGTTTTTGAAATTTGACTCATCTGGACATCATCCTCCAATTGTAGATATTCCACACCAACTTTCAGCACTGATATCAGACTACTCATTTTCGAGGCTGACTTCTGGCTGATTGTTGGATTGGAGCAAGGTCTTCATTATCTAGACAAATATATGTTAAGAAACTTTGGAGTTAGAAACAATGTTTCGGGCTTGACCCATTATCAAGTAATAAAAATAAAAGAAGAACGGTTACAAATAACAGAAATAAAATGTGGCGTACGATAAATAGAATTGAAAAGAGGTGTGACGTAAGAAGAGTATGTTTAATAAATAGGCATAACGTAAAGCGTCCATATCAATATATAATTGTAGGTATGAAAACTGTTTGTTAAACTTAGAAAACACGGTTCACAAGTCATATCTTTTTCATCAGGAGATGTCTTCGTTCAAGATTGATTCCGAAAGGTTTTCAACGAAAATTTCATTCGTCTTTTCAATCTAATAACATTGCCAAGCACCTTACTAATTGTTCACGAAAGCTTATGCACACTACGCTACTTCATTACAACAGAATCATTGACAATAACTTGAAGCTTTTACCGAACCTTGCCAATCGTTTAAAATTCCTATGCACCAATTATGAAGTTTTCCTCAGTACTCGAAGCAAGATTCACGAAATCAATCAAACGTTGTATCCACAATTAAAGACCACGAAGACTAAGAAGTTTAATTCACTTGCTAATTTACCAAACACTTCTGAATCTGATGAAAACAAAGAACATAATAATATTGTCACTACACTACCAGAAGACCTACTTCTCACCGAAGATGAAAGATCTGTTCTTAATAAAGGCCTCAAGTTTGTTCCTGTGAGAAAAAACGTTGACCAATTCCAAGTTATGCACGATACAGAATTGTTTTTACGTTGTTTACCTCTCAAAGCACATTTTCATGACCCTGAAGAACAACCATCACAAGAGATTATCAACATTTCCTCTCCTTGTGAAGCTGCTTACATTGACAACCTCTTTCCTACCAACTCCACATGGAGTCCATCAACTGGTGCACATAATGCATTGGATCTTTACATTGAAAAATGTAGATATGAAATTTCGCGTATATTGACTTCAACAACCCATACCGCAAGTCTAATCTTTAAGGATCCGAGTGGTTGGCTTTACAACAACTCAAATCCAGAGATGATGTCATTAAACCTGATGACAAAGGTGGCAAAGAAGGACCTTCAAGAAGGACACTCACAACTTAACTCAACTTCGTACAAGGCTCTTTCCACAAATCAAACAAAATCTTTGAACAAAACAATAATTGTGGTCATTAAAGAAGAAATTAGACGGGAAAACCCACCACCTAATGCAACTAAACTATACAGTCAACATCCAAGAACTTCTGTTTTTATATGCTGCCTAAAATTCATAGAGTGAACAATCCTGGTCGCCCTATTGCCTCAGCTATTTCTTGCCCAACATCACAAATCGCATCATTTCTTGATAGCATATTCACTCCTATGGTTCAGCAATTACCTGCATACATCAAAGACACAACTTACACATTTGAGATTTTCAAACGCTTCAACTTCAATGGACCCAATCGATATATTTTCACTATGGACGTCAAATCGTTATACACTTGCATTCCCCATGCAGATGGTTTAACACACTCAAATACTTCTCGGAAAAACGCCCAATTGACAATCCTACTGCGAACACCTTATTAAGACTTGCTGCTCAACGGTAACATCTTTTTATTTGATAATAAGTATTTCTTTCAAGAATCTTGGAGTAGCGATGGGTAGCAAGCATGTATGCACCAACTGAGAGTGTAAAAAGAAAAACTTTGGAAAAAGGAATCATATTTAGTCTTGGCACACTCTTTCCAGCTGGACTTAACAAGCAGTTTTCCTACCTATAATTATATAGTGATATGGACGCTTTACTTTATGCCTATTAATTACACATACTCTTCTTACGTCATATCTCTTTTCAATTCTATTTATCGTACGCCGCAGTCTATTTCTGTTATTTGTAACCGTTCTTCTTTTATTACTTGATAATCGGCCAAGCGAAATGTTGTTTCTAACTACAAAGTTTTTCATTCTTTAAATTCTTTATATGCATATATACAGTCGCACACGCAACCTGGATAATTATAAAAATGAAGAAACCAAATAGTGCATACATATTTCAACTTGTAAAGAATGTTCTTACATTACTTCTTCGCCTTTTTTCAAAAGCTCCTCTTTTAGTTCGATTCATTTTCACGTTTCCAAAAGATGATTTTTTCGGACTGAGACTTGGGCACAACGATTTCGCTGCAATCGATTTAAAATACATACATCCTTTCAATTGTTTCCTTCCTTTCGGTGTACCATGGTGTACCAAAATCAGTTGGAATGGCTCCTTCTTTCAAAAGCATATGCTCGTTCCTGAAACCAAGTGACTCCATGAAGATTGGATGGCCTTCGCTGCAAACTCGCTTGTTGTCAGTAAGAACAAAAGTTTGCGGCCTCAAACTCTCTATCCACTTCTTGCAGAGAGCCCCATGTTTAGGGAACTTATGAAAAGATATTCTGCCCTGTCCATGCCTGCCTTTGCGACTACTATTGTTGAAGCAATTATAAGCAGCACAGCCAATCATAATGTTTTCAACATGCAACTCTGATTTTATTTCATTCATGCTTATTTCAGGTTTTACCCGAACTGTTATGATCAAAAAGGATGTGAACGAACTTTATATATAGTTTTTTTTGCCAAAGTAGGAAGAACAATATTTTTGGGGGAACAATATGCGGAAAGACACCCACATGTTGATGGCATTCTGTTAGCTGTGTTGACGCAGGTAACACTTCATCGGGAGCAATGATTGAAATATTTATTCCTCAAGTAATGAATGGTTAGGAACTTCTCAATAACACTTGACTTGTTCCACTGTGTCAATAGGTTCCTATTTGTCACCAATTACGCACTTATCACTTCCCCGATTGCGCATTTTTTGCTTGTGACATTGTTCACGAGCCAGGCCCTAAAAAGATTGTTCATCTCTGATGTCACAAGGTGAGGATCGAAATCGAGGCTATTTTAAAGTTCAACTTTCAAGAGCCGATATCTAGAAAAATACGCTGCATCTGCAGAAATGAATACCACCACTGAATTCAGCGGGTCAAACTTAGTTAATAGAGCTCAATTTGCCAGACCTTTGCAGGTCTCCTTTAAGTAACGCAGGGTGTAAATTTTTACTGCATTTTTTGTTAATTTTATTCGTCTTTTATTTTTTCTTTAAACTGTTATTATAGTTATTTTTCTATCACATAGATTTTAAGCCTATAATATTGTAAACTTAGGTAGCAGGTCCGTAAATACATTGTGTAATTACATTCAACCCCGGCATGGAACAAAGTGCTTTAAATTGTGCTGGAAGACATATGTACATTTAAATACTGTCTTATATTTTTCTGACCTATTGTTTTTGCCACCACTGGCCTGCTCAAACAAATATAATATGTATGTATGTAT
Organism: Sanderia malayensis; assembly: GCA_013076295.1. Taxonomy (NCBI): domain Eukaryota; kingdom Metazoa; phylum Cnidaria; class Scyphozoa; order Semaeostomeae; family Pelagiidae; genus Sanderia; species Sanderia malayensis. The sequence continues at coordinate 897,705 of RQOL01000139.1, forward strand.
CTATAATAAGTATTTTAGTATGTACAAATACCTACAAATACACCTGATGACACACAACAAAGAGCAAACACTATGGTTTGTTCTTTAGATAAGGGGGAGGCAAATCGTACCGCTGAACGAAATTTCCGCCCAGTCGGTATACTAAACATTTTCTCTAAAATATACGGCAAAATTTTGAGAAATCAACTAATTCCATATTTAGATGAAACCTTGTCTATTTTCATTGCGGCGTACAGAAAAAATTATAGCACAAAGTATGTTTTAATAAGAATGATTGAAGAATGGAGTGTTAAACTAGACAACGACAATATTGTAGGGGCTCTTCTTATGGATCCATCAAAAGTTTTTCTGATTTTATACCTCATGACCTGCTAATTGCAGAGCTACATGCCTATGGGATGGATGAAAATGCTCTTACTGTTATTTATTCTTACCTGAAGCAACGAAAACAATCTGTAAGAATCAATAATATGTATAGTTGTTTTCAAATAATTTGATCAGGAGTGCCTCAGGGATCTGTATTAGGACCTATTTTATTCAATATCTGCATAAACGATCTGTTTTGGTTTTTTAAACAAACTACATTACATAGTTATGGTGATGATAATACTTTGGCGAATTTTTCAAAAATTTATCAAATTTGAAAAATGTTTTATCTGTAAAAAATGTAGTTTATTTTATCATCTATCGATTTAGATCAATATTGATGTAAAATATGCTAAACAAACAACAACAATCGTACATTTAATATGTAACGCAATTGTTCAAATGTTCAAATATGAATATGATTTTTTCAACATCACGTATGATGTAGTCAAAGACCATTTACCTCCTACATCAATTGAAGGCATGAAGTTCATATCAAAGTTTTAACGAGCTAGATCCAATTTGATATGGAAAAGAGCCAGAACAAATAAAGCTATTATAAGAACAAAATCAGAAACTAGAAAGCTGCAGCTCAAGAAGAAACTGATTCTATTAGAAAAGAGGATAATGAATCTCTATAGAGATCAGGAAGAGTACCAAGAAAAGAAAGCACTGTCATCAATCAAAACCAACTTGAAATACTATGTTAACTATGTGAACTGCTTTTCAAAGACGAAAGAAGGCCCTGACTTCCGATCCGACATAAATGGCAAATCTACTGGCAGAGCAGTATTCTTCTGTGTTTTCAAAGCCAGTAGATGCCATCAACAAAGAAAAACTTCACTGCACCTCACTTGCTTGACAGTATCAATATCAATGCTGATGATATAATAAGAGCAATTGAAGAGTTGAAACCCAACTCAGCAGCTGGACCGGATGGCTTTCCCTGTATTCTTCTAAAGAATTGCAAAAAATCAATCTGCAAGCCCTTGTTGATCTTTTACCAGAAATTTTTGTCTCTAGGTACTGTGCCCAGGCTGCTGAAAAGGGCATTGATAACTCCAATCTACAAATCAAAAGGCAAATCTTGTCCAGCAAATCTTGCCCTGACCTCTCATTTGGTTAAAGTTCTAGAAAAGAATGTAAGAAAGATTATTGTTGCCTACATGCCTTGGCAAGATCAAAAGCCTTGGTATCACTGGTAAGCTTTATGACCGCATATCATCCTTTCACAACGACCAAACACAAACAGTAGCAGTGAACAGCGCTTACCCAAGTCCGTCACCAGTTATATCTGGTGTACCTCAGGGAAGTGTCTTGGGCCTACTGATCTTCATCATACTCATGCAGAACATGGATCAATGTCTAATGTACTCCATGTTAAAACATTTTCCTGATGATACACGTTTAGTCAAGGGATTTGCTCAACATTTATCACTGGTCTAATTCTAACAATGTGCAGTGAAGCTCCAGGTGCTAAGGTATGGTAAGGACGAAGCTCCCAAGACCCTTACCAGGTACCTATCTAGTATTAGAACAATGACTGACCAGAAAGACTCTGTTAGAGACCTTGGAGTGCTCTTAAGCAATCATGCTACTTTTAGCGACCACATAAACCACGTTATTGAAATAGCTAACAAAACAATAGGTTTGATACTGAGATGATTTAAGTGAAGATCTAAGGACCTGATGATTACACGGTGGAAATCACTTGTTCTCCAAAGGATTGAATATTGTTCTCACCCATGGAGCCCAACCAAGAAATCTGACATCTACAGAATACAATCACTTTGTGTCTTCACTAGAAAGATATTCAATCCTGATGGAAACTATTGGGAAAGACTTGTGAAGCTTAATATCTTCTCCTTAGAATGCCGTAGAGAAAGATACCAAATTTTGTATGTATGGAAAGTTCTGGAAAACGTGGTCCCTAATTCTGGCATACATTACACCATCACTGCCAGACATGGTAGAGCTGCACTGTTCCTACGGTCAAGACAACGGCAACTGCGAGGCTACGGACACTTATTCACAATAACTTCAATGTCTGTTGTCCACATTTGCTCAACTCTAAGTACTTATGTGACGTTAGCAACTTAGACCAGCAGAAATTTACGGGACCTAGTGAACTTGGTCAATTTTGCGATGCTGAGTTCAAAAATCGTTGGTATTGTTAGAGACAACGTGCTAGGGCAATCAATGATGGACAGTTTTGATATATTGACAGTTTTGATATATTGACCTTCCTGTTTTGCTTGCTGTAATCCTTAATTGTTGATTTTTGTTATTTTATGATTTCTGCTGAACTAATTGATTAAGAATTCATTATTATATTGAAAGTTATTTGGAGAATTAGAGATTGTGTTACGGTTGCTTTAAAAGTTGTTTATGAATTGATTGTTTTGGTTGTTCATTGAGAGACGTTTAACTGTCAAAGAGTGTTATCTATCTGTAAGGTCTAGAAAGAAAGAAAACATATAAGGAAGAGAAGATCAAGGAGACTGTAAGTCCATTGTGTTCTATGAGTATTCTAAAAGACTACCTGCTGTTAGGAATTTGCGTTCTAACATACTGGTGACCTTGACGTGACTCAAACAGTTGATGGTATAGATTTAGAAAAAAGAGGAATCAGATATTTCATTATCGCAAGATCTGTAGCTTTAAGCTGAATGAACTTTAGAGTCACATTTCCCTAGTTATTTTGCGTTTCTGACTCTGAACTTATTTACGATTACATACTTGAAAACAAAACAAAATACGGAAAAAACAGTTGAAGATTTACAAAATCGACTCACGGCAATGCAAGCTGCATTTAAAATTCCTCATTTTAGTGGACTGCCCCACGATGATGTAAACGAATAGGTCAAAAAGTTTGATCGTCTTTCTAATTTTAATGGTTGGCGTGGTGCAAAGAAACTGGTTACCGTGTCCTTAATGCTTACGGGTCCAGCTCTTATTTGGTTTCAAACACTGTCCGATGAAATTACGTCACATTATGTTGAATTGATAAACACCTTAAAGGATCGGTTCGGAAATCAAGATTTACAGTCTCTTACCAGACAAGAGCTATATGCTCGAAAGCAGCTTGAACACGAAACACTAGCCAGCTATACCGAAGAAATCACGAAAAAATGCCAGTAGACCGTAGTCCATCTGTAACATATCATTTCCGTTGCACATACTTTGAAACTAAGAAAGAATTACATCAAAATGCTTGTTTTTGATTCCACATCTATAAACCACTTGGCCCCAAGTAAAATAGTTGCACAAATCGCTTTAAAATCACTTTTAAAATTGCAAATTTTCCTTGAAACACAAGAGGCGGCATTTTATTTTCTCGATACGCACGATGTTTATGATAATTGGCGAACCGAATTTTGGGGGTGTATTTGAATCATTCTGACCTGGTCCGTCAATTATACGGCATTTTGTTGTTGTGGTGTCAAGTGTGAAAGTATCATGGCGGTCGAAGATAAAGCAGAGGAAGGAGCCACTCTTCCAAAGATTATTAAATCATGTTTTATACAATTTTAATATGTTAGAGAAAGTTCTCTATTGATAACGAAGCAGTGGCTGGACAAATTCATTAGCTGTAGAAAGAAGTGGATCAAGTTGTACGGTGAAAAAGCTGACATTTGTAATTAGGGCAGGAAAAGGTTGATTCCGAGGATGACTTTGACTTTGAGTGGTCTTATCACAAAACTTGGTACAAACGTTTGTGTGACGAAGAAAAAATAAGGCGAGGAGAAGCAAAAAAAAGAAATACAACTGACAGTAGCAAGATCAAGGAAACTGATGATGATGGTGGTGCTGGTGGTGATGATGTCGATTTACTTTCCTATTCTGCGCCAATCCGGCAGTTGACACGTTTGGAGATGAAGAAAAGTAACGTAGTGGGCAGTAGAGCAGCAGAATCAAAGCAGAGAAATGCATTTGTCCTCCCGGAGCGGTGTAGAATCTGTATGAAGGGCTCGAACTGGTTTCAATCTGATAAGGTTTGTAATATAAACTTTAAATTTTTTTACACTAGCTCATTTTGCTCAGACCTGCCAACTTTCTCTCATTATAAAAACCTGGAGATTCTTTGATCTTTGCCGCCTGTTATTGTTTTTCATTGGCTGTAGATATAAATTGCAGATGGTGTTAAGGTGGAAATGAACTTTTAAATTAAGTTATTTCATATTTTTTTATTTCAGAGGAGTGGTAAGCGAAAGAGAGTACCTTTGATGATGTGTGAAACTGAAGATGCTGGTAAATTATGCCACGCAGCTCAATTAAAGAATGATGAAAAGATCCTCCTTCAAATACGAGGTCAAGATTGTGCAGCTATAGAAGTAAGATATCACCGAACATGTTATATGAAATATACTAATTTTCTAGCTCGTCCTCATAAATCACAAAGCTCTATACCATTGTTGTATGAAAAGGGCTATAGAAAGTTCTGTTCAGATGTAATTGAAAAGAAAATTATGCATATGACTACTCTCTATGAGAAGTTCTTGGTGATTGTAAAAGATGAAGGAAATGTAAACGCATCTAGTTTTAGACAATTCCGTTTGAAAGACAGACTTTTCAGAGGAAAGCCTGGACAGGGAGGGGGATGAATTCTCTCTTCCATCAGAAAAACATCAAATGTATACAAATGAACTTCAGGCTTTATACAACAGTGCAATGATTGTGAGGAGGAGGCTCTTAGATCATAAGGGGCTGGATTTCCCATGGCCACCACTAGCATCTAACATCAACAATATTAATGCAAAAAATGTTGTCCCTGTTGAGCTGTTGAATTTCCTTCTTTGGACATGTGGGCTGTTAGAAGATGCACAGCTTGATCAACATATATTAGAGGGGAGTGACGAATTTGTCAAAGTTATGTCAATCACACAGGATATTGTTTCTCTTGCTTCAAGAGGAAGAAAACACACACCAAAGAGCATTTCTTTAGCTGTTGCATTAAGGCAACTCACAGGCTCATCAACTGCCCTCAAGCTAGTCAACAATTTTGGACACTGTGTATCACATACGTTTACTTTAAGACATGAGACTGCCCTTGCTCAACTGCATGTTTAAGCAGATTGCATCATGCCATCTGGGTTTTCTACAAACACCAGCACGACGTTAGCATGGGATAACGATGATTTTAGAGAAGAAACCAGAACTGGCAGTGGAACAGCCCATGTGACTGGTGGCATTATATTGCACAGAAAAACTGAAAATGAAGAACAGACAAATGTTGAAAGAAAAGATCTACCACGTCGAAAAAGTTCTTTAGAAGGAACGACAACAAGAATGGATCCCTATATTTTAGGAAGACGTCTTACAGTGGATTTGCGCAATTATTTGTCTAGTTTGTGCATTGATGAAGAAAGTCACAAGGAGCTTGAGAGAAATAAAAGATTGTTGGACCTGTCATTTGTTCTATGCAGATCATTCAATGATACAAATATACCCAATTTGACAGGATTCAACACAGAATTGCAGTACACCGTAAAGCCAAGCTCAACAAAGATTGGTTACCTTCCAATCATAGATGCATCACCGACTGAACTTGCAACAGTAAATGCAATATTAACAAGAAGCACTGAGATTGCTGATAAGTTGGGACTTTCCTATTTATGCCTTGTATTTGTGAAGCAATTTATGCAAAATCAAACAAATTAGGTGGAAAGATGCAGCTTATTATTCCAGATTTATCATAAGAATGGGAAATTTTCACATGGCCATGTCATACTGTGGAGCAATTTCAAAGTTTTTCAAGGACACAGGGCTGAAGGTAAGATTTTTGAAACAATGCTGCAGTTTTTTGCAAACTCTTCTAGCATCACACTTACTACATTATAGTTTTTCTCTGCTCTCTCTGCATTGTTCTAAACTTGATATTTTTGTTTTCAGGATATTCTTGCTGAATCTGACCTTGTGGCAATTGGTTCTTTGCCAGGCGTCTTAACCGGGAAACATTATAACCGCAGTGCTCGATGCCATAAAGTCATGTACGAAGCTCTAGTGAATTTGCTATTTCAGTCATATCTTGATACACTACCCATTGATCTACAAGATGAGACTGGAGACTTCATTTGTAAGTAAAGTTCTTCGTATTTTATTATGCAAATTTGATAAATATTAATTTTCAGGGTCAGTAAGGAGTCATATTTTGGAATCAATGCTTTTAAAAGTTTCCTATCTCATCTTAGCTCGCATGGCTGAGTGTTATCCCGATGACCACTTTGATGACTATTTACATACACAACAACTAGAGTCATTATCAAAGGGATTGGAAGAATTCGCTCAGCAGAGGTCAACTAAATATGGGACGTTTTCGTTGTGGCTGATGTATATTGGAATGGTGCAAATTCTATTGCTATTCATCTGAGCAACAAGAGAAAACGACTGGGAACTGCATCTTTCGGTAGTCAGGTCAATGGTGCTGTGGTTTTTTGTTGCTGACAGGGAAATTATGCCAGATATGGATCATTTACTGGCAAGAGATGTCGTGCATTGAACAAACACATCCAGGTTAGTTAAAAAAAAAACATTAGAATTTGTTCATAAATTGATATACGAGGACAACATATCATTGTGGAGTTATCATTACTGGTATTTGAATTTACTTATAAAATGTTTTTACTATCCAGGTGCTATATCTTCTGTGAAGGACAATTGGACCTGCCAGCAACAACAAATATACAGCTTTTCAGCTGCACCCTGTGACCAAACAATCGAACAAACGTTCAACCGAGACTCTAAAACGAAAGGTGGAATTACTGGCGCCACTTTCAATCGGAAAGCTGTACAGCGTTGGATTTTACCGCAGTCAGAAAGGGGGACAATAACCAGCGAATGTTATGAATTTGCTGGAATTTCTAAGAAACAAAGGTTAGGAACCAACCAATTTTAAACGGACTTAAGTTTACTAGTCCATCTTTTGATAATTCAAAATCGATAATGGCCAAAGTGTCCACAACTTTCAGTACTTCTGAGATAATAGCGTATAAATGAATATTATCGCATGGGTATTGTACCAGGTTACATATCAATTTCTCATATTTTAGAAAAAGGAAAGATCTAGACTGCTTGCAAACAAAACGGCACAACAAAGAAGTTGCAGCAACAATCGAAACAATATCATCAATGATAAACCCTTTCGCTGAAGACCTGGTAAATATTGTCAGTGGTGAGGTCCAAACATCGGAAATTAAAAACGACATACTGTCAGCAAAACGCATTGGCGAAGAAAAGCTGGCCTGATTTATCGAAGAAAGAATAATGGCTGAAACGACTGATATTTTCACAACAATCCCCAAAACGAAACTAAAGACATTTTCATCGGCCAGCAAGACACTCGCCGCAAAAACAAGCAAAGGGAAGCTTATAGACATGCGAAATGACGCAAAATTTGTTGCTCGGTTATTGGCTGTTGGCAAATCTAGAGAGATTGATTTCGAAAATCTGATGTCTTACAGCTTGCATGTATATCCATCAGCATTTGCAACATCCAACGGCCAGTTACAAAAAACGCCAAAAGTGAAGCTATTGCATGAATTGGAAAATCGCGTTCCGGATGCTAGTATAAACGAATTGCCAATGGAAAATGTGCTTTTGTTAGATGGTATGGAAATGCTGCAGACGATGAAAGATTTGCCAGATACATTTGGTGCTTTGGGGGAGAAATTACTCCAACGTGTCATCAGTGAAGCAAGTCTAACTCAAGCAGAGTTGATCTTGTCAACGACACATATCCTGATGTGAGAATGAAGAACCTAGAACAATCTAAGCGAGCAGGAGCAGGGTCAACGCAGATAAAAATCTTGAATGCCAACCAAAAAATTCCACGTCAATAGAAAAAGTTTCTCTCTTTGGGAAAGAACAAAGAGTCTCTCATAGAATTGACGTTTAAGTGAGTTGTACATAAGTTATTATTTTTAACAACTTATTTATCTATTGACAATATTTTATTGATAAAAATGAACGATTGGGAAACCACAAATTCTGGAAAAACTCTGATCCTTGTCATAGTTATGATGCATCATTTATTTCTGCTGTTTTTTTCAGGCACTGGGAGCAACTAGATACCTTGAAAGATCAGATCGGTAGAATCGAGCTGTTTATGACACATGGCAAGCATTGCCACCATATTTTTAAAAATGAAAGAGATGAAACTGACATAGCTGAGATCGAAGAGCTATACACAGATGAAGAAGAGGCTGACACTCGACTCCTTCTTCATGCGAAGCATGCATCACTGACCAACAACAAGATTGTCATCAGAACTCCTGACACCGACGTGTTTATACTAATGGTGGGTGACATATCATCAATTGCCAATCTGTTCTTGGATACCGGTCCAGGAAACTACAGGAGACTACTCAACATTTATGCAATGGAAGAAGCATTAGGGGCAGCTTTGTCTACGGCATTGATTGGATTCCATGCATTCACAGGTATTTCCATATTTTTTTTTCCAAGATTTCTTCCTGATTACACTTCAATTCAATCAGCGGGGTCCAATCTGCGCCTATCCCCCTATACCACTATTTTGAAAATGTAATTGAAGCAATGCTTCATGATTTCCCTGTGAAAATTACTGTATACGCACTGAATTCAATTTTTTCACTTATCGAACAAAGTGCGTACCTATTAATTGCATGTTGGTTTTAACGCTGCCTTTTTGTTCTTTTCTAGAATGTGATACCACCAGCTCTTTCTACGGAAAAGGGAAAATCAAGCCACTAACAATAATGGAGGAAAGCCGTGACTTTGTTGAGTTTTTTGCAACGATGGGCAGTGCGTTCACGTACAGTAGTGAATTTCTTCTTCAATGCGAAAGATTTTTTTGCAAACTGTACAATTTTGATGATGCTTCAAGCATTAACGAAGCACACCTAAATTCCTTTCGGCTTGAAAACTACGATGAACAAACCATGCCATGCAACCTGGATTCCCTGAAAAAGCATCTCAGTCGGTCTGTTTATCAGACGGCAATTTGGAGAAAAGCGTTATCGGGCATTGTTAATGCACCAGACATTTCAAACTACGAATGGAATGTTGAAAGTGGTTTCTATAGCTGGATGGATTTACCACCAGCACCTGATGCTGTCTTAGAAAATGTTCAATGCAGCTGCTCAAAAGGATGTACTACAAATCGCTGTTCTTGCTTCAAGGCCAATTTAAGATGCACTTCCTTTGTAGGTGCAAAAGCTGCACGAACAATCCACAAAATGCGCAGAACTCGGATAATGAATCGGATATCGAAAGCTCAGATGACTCAAGTGACTCTGAAGACAACAATTAGTTTACATTTTTTATATTATGTTATATACATTATATAACCATGAAAGTTTTATGGCGTAATTAAAATTATTATTTATCTATTGTTAAATTGTAGTATTTTTTGAAATTTGAAAAAAAATGAAATAACGGGGGTGTGGGAAATGCAAAATTTTAATATCATACAATCACGGGGAAGCGGCCTAGGCCACTCACCCACATGGTCACATGATCATGTTTCTGGGAAGCGGTAATCAACGGATCACAGGTTAAGAGTGTTTATATTTGGGAATTTGTTCTCATTCGGCAAACGTAGTAGTAGAAAATACAAAATAAAGCACAAGTTTTTACCTTTGTGATACTTCGAACACATTTTGCTGTGTTCGTTTTCAAACTAAACAAATAAGGATTAATTAACGTGGCGCCCGGTTCCGCTGTTTACTACTCGGGAACTCCACTGTTGAAAATGGCAGATTAAAAACCTAGAACTTTGGTTGGCATTTTCTTTAGTTTGTGCACCTCTCTGTCTTGGGGCCACATAGAATTGAATAAAGTAAGTTCTCATCTTTATATTCATGTGAAATTTATGTAGTTATGTAGTTTATGTAGTTATGTAGTTTATGTAGAACTTTCATTAAATCAATATCTGCCATTCATCAAATAAACTTTTTTAACCACTAACAATCGTGTGCGTAATAGTCATATATTGGCTTCTGTACATTAATAGCATAGATAGATAGTTTCAAGAGATGTGCAACGGAAATTGTTTTCTGTGCATCGTAGGGCTCTTTGGCCTGTGGCCTACAGCGTTTAAATATCCCGGAGATAGAAATGATGAACATTTCATAAATGGTTTGAGCGGTGAAATTAAGAATCACATAGTTCTCAATCAGCCTACAAGCTCTGCTGAAGCAGAAAATTTGGCCCGCCTTCGTGATGCTGTTTCGAAATCATTTTCAGCATCCTTGCAATCACCCCTGGAAGCACAAGACAAGTGTATCAATGAGCTTGAAGGCCAAAGTCCATCTCTTATTATCATTAGCTGAGCCAAGTAAAAGCTGTCGTCCAGTTAATGCCTTGAATTTTGCTTCCAATTTTGTGGATCCCTCATCCAAAACTCTGATTTGCAAGACACAATTCGAAATGATCTGACAATTTTCAAATCTGATATGCTAGCAGCAGTTGATCAGGGTATTGCCGCCGCCACCTACCGTCCTCAACATTCCTCAGGAAATGATTTCTTTCAAAAAGCCCACCAAGGGGGTGGTAACTTCGATGGTTGTGGTTGTGGCTACAAAGGTCAAAATAATGGCACTACTGATGGGCCACCCATCTGTTATAATTGCAATCAAGTGGGTCATATATCACGATATTGTAATGTGCAAAATTATGTAACTGATATCCAGATGCAAGGTTTTCGTCCAATGCCTACCTATCCGCCCCCTCAATGAAATCATGCTACCCAGCGGCATACGAATCACAACGTCCCAGGTACCCTACACAGGATTTAAAGATCAAGGGCCTTCTTGATGGGGGAACTGAAGGCCCCTGACATCAACCACATTTTCGAACCCCCACTAAATGAACACAATGATTATGTACTTCAAACAGAAAATAAACGTCCTTATTTAACACCTGCGCATGAACCAGGGATTACACATACCTAAACTGTTCCGTGCTTTTCATGTGATACTCTGGATACCGATGACAAGTCAACATCAGGAAACGTGTTGATTTGGGGTACTTTTTTCAGCAATAATGTTAAATTTCTAATAGATACTTGTGCCGCTGTAACAGGAATTAGTGCCGAGTTCTATAACTCGATTTTAAAACCGCACAGTGGACAATTATTATTATTACTAATTTATTTATAAGTTGGCTGGATATATAGCTATGCTAAAGCTAATTTAGGCCAAATACTGATATTTAAGATTTCACAATACAAAATACAAATTACAAATAAAAAGATTCAACTTACACAATGTTAATAAGAGATTAGATACAAATGTTACAAATGTTAATGTGATTTTCAATGAAGCCCATATTTTGAACAAAAATTTGGCATAATCGGCAGTGGCAGGTTTTACCAAACCAAAATTTTAGTTCGTTTTTGAATTCTTTTAAAGATCTGGAACATTTAATAATCTGAGGAAAAGTAGCCCAAGCTTGCGTCCTCTAAAACGAATTTATTCCGAGCCATATTTTACTGTTCTAACTCTGGGAACAAAACATTCATTCCCATTTCTCAGATTATAGTGATTGTCATTTTCACAAAAGATCTCTTTCATAAACACTGGATTTAAATCATTTTTAGTCTTGTACATTTCGGTCATCAAAAATTGTAAGTTTTTCTGATGCACAGTTATGGATCTATCCTTTTCAAGTAAGCCCTCAAAACTGGATTCAAAATCCTGGAAGGTAATCCTCGGTGCTCTCTCTTGGATTTTATTAATTTTCTGATGTATTTTACGGCTGTGGAACATCCAAACAAGGGGACAATATTGAAACTGGCTGTTTATAAAAGCTCGCATTAAAAACCTTAATTTACTTTGATCTAGAAATGGAACAATACGTGAGAGAGCCTATAATTTATTACTTGCCTTTTTACATAGCCCAGCAACATGTTGTTCAAATGTCAATTTATTGTCTATAATAATACCAAGCAATTTTTCATGATTACTGCTCTGTAAAGGTGTATTGCCAATCGTAATGGTAACAACTATCCCCGAGTGAAGGAATTCAATGTATTCAAACGGCAAACAGAGCCTCTGTGTCTGTCATGGGCTCAGTTTGATTTCCTTTGCGCATTTCAGATAAATCCTATCAATTTCGTGCCTCAATTATTCCTGACCTAGCCTATAATGTCGTGATTTTCTCCAAGAAAACAAAGCAGTGCTTGATGTGCATAACCGGTCAATGACTTTCAATCAATCTGATAACATTTCGTTTGCTGGTGCAGAATCCCCGCTTTGTGTTGCTTGGTTATTGTTGATTCCACTCAAATTGTTGAGCCATGTTCTGAGACCATAATTCCGGCCTTTCTCATTAACAAACCTGAAGCTATGTCATGTGGACTGCTCGAAGGTAATGACTCGTCAGTAACTCGCCATTGTCTCATCAGGACAGCCTCAGTTTCATCTGTAAGCTCCACCGGACATGTTTCGTTTCGCTTGCTCAACCAATCTGATGAAGCCATTTTTTTACATAAAGGCACTGAAATAGGAACATTTATGCAACTGCAACCATACGCTATTCAATCTCTTCAGCCAGTGTCCCCCGTCAATGTGAGGCCTTCGGTTAACAACAACATTCCTGTTAATAGTGTCCAATCTCAGCTGCAAATAGCGAATAGTCCTGATCTCTCCGAGGAAGAAAATATTGCTCTTGCAAAGTTACTGTAGTCTTTTTCCGATTTTTTTGCCATGTCAAGTCTTGATTTGGGACAAAAATATTATCAAGCATGAAATTGAGCACAAATATCATCAAGCACGTCCTATTAAGCAATATTTTTACAGAGTTTTGCATACTCAGCATGCCAAAATCGATACTCACATTGAGAATATGTTGCAACAGAACATTATTCAGCCATCCTGCAGTCCCTGAAGCTCCCCCATTGTAGTTGTGAAGAAAAAGGATGCACCACACAGTTCTGCATGGATTACCGTAAGTTGAACGCCATAAGTCGTAAGGACTCTTTACCTCGAATTGACGATGCATTGGATGCCCTGGCTAGTTCACAATACTTTACAACTTTTGACCTACAATCCGTTTATAACCAAGTTGCAATGCATCTAAATCCCCAAGCCAAGACAGCGCTTATCTCTTACGCAGGTCTTTATGAATATAACGTAATGAGCTTTGGTTTGACAAATGCACCTCCTACGTTTCAACGCCTGATGTCTCGTGTTCTTGCTGGCCTGGAGTGGAAGTTGTGTTTCATTTATATTTATGATACCATCGTTTTTCCACTGAATTTCACAGAACATTTGTGCCGTCTTTCGCATGTCTTCGATCGTTTACAACAAGCCAATCTCAAATTGAAACCTAGTAAATGCCACTTCGCCAAGCATGGTGTGCGATTTCTCGGTTTCGTTGTTTCCCAAGTGGAGTTTCACCTGATCTGGACAAGCTTACCACTGTCAGCGAATTTCCTGTGCCATGTAACGTGCAAGACATTTGCAGTTTTCTTTGTCTGTGCAACTATTATCGCTGTTTTGTTTGCAATTTTGTTTTTATTTTCTCCCCCTTGAACCGCCTCACCGAAAAGAATACCGTGTTTGTTTGGAACGACATTTGTCAAACTGCTTCCGATACATTGAAGCGTAACCTTTGTTGCAATCCTGTTTTGGCCTACCCGGACTTCCACGAGCCCTTCCATTTGTTCACAGATGCTAGTAGTACGGCTCTGGGCTATGTTTTGGGGCAACGCATGAACAATGTTGAATATGTTGTCTCATACGGTGGTTGCAAGTTAAATAGTGCCGAGACTCACTATAGTGCTACAGAGCGTGAGCAACTTGCCCTTGTTGCCAGAATTAAGCGTTATCGGCCCTATGTATATGGCTCTAAATTTTACGTTAACACAGACCACATCAGCCTATCATGGCTGATTAAAATGAAAGATCCCACTGGCCGTCTTGCTTTTTGGGCGCTGCTTCTCCAACAGTTCTACTTCAATATCATTTACCGCCCGGGCTTGGTCTAATCTCTAATTGTAATGCAGATGCACTCTCTCGTCGTTCTTATACCTCTCCACCGGCTTCTGCTTCTGCAGACGTGCTTGCGTTGCCTGTTGTTGCTGTCAAGCACCCCTGCCCTGATCCACCACAACTAGCCGACTTGCAATGTCATTAGAGTGATCTTTTTGTCATAATTGAGTAATTAGAGAAGTCTGTTTTGCCCACTGATAATCACTGTGCTCGCTCGATTTTGTTACTCGCTGATTTTTTTACCTTACCAAACAAGGTGTTTTGTGTCATTTGGTCACCCGGGAAATGTCGTGTGCAGTCGTTGTTTTCCCAGGTTGTCATTCCTACGAGTCTTTTCTGTGATGTTCTTCTTGCATGTCATGATGACGTAACGTAACAAAAAGATTCGTTCGCTGACTGCGCTATGAAGAAAAAACCCCGTCGCCAGCATCGCACACCTCTGTTACTCATACCAGGAGGAGCTTCAGGATCTGTCGAAGGAGCCTTCGACTTATTTGCAATGGACATCTTGGGTCCTTTTCCCGTGACGCATTCTGGCAAACGCTATGTCATTATTTTTTTCAATTACTATACTGGTTGGCCCGAGGCTCTTGCTATTCCGTCTACCGAAGCTGTCCGTATTGATGATTTGCTGGTAAACGAAATCCTCGCTCGCCATGGTGCTCCGAAAACTCTACTCTCGGATCCCGCTGCAAATTTCTTGTTGTCCATCGCGAAGGAAGTTTGTAAATTGATCAATACGTGTCAAATCTATACTACTTCTTAGCATCCCCAAAATTACAGTTTGGTAGAACATTTCAATGGCACTCTT
This sequence comes from Sanderia malayensis, assembly GCA_013076295.1. Lineage (NCBI taxonomy): Eukaryota > Metazoa > Cnidaria > Scyphozoa > Semaeostomeae > Pelagiidae > Sanderia > Sanderia malayensis. Next base: position 912,855 of record RQOL01000139.1, read on the forward strand.
GCGGATGCGCTGTCCATGTATGTTAATGCAAATCAGAAGGATTGGGATCGGCATCTTTCACTTGCTCTCTTCGCTTATCGTTTCTCTGTTCATGCTACCACAAATGGAATGCCAATTTATTTAAAAGTTGTGAGCCTCGGTTACCACTTGATGTGGCATTACTCCCTCTTTCTTCAAATCTCTCCACGTCAATTGTCGCCCATCGCTCCCACGTTGTGCAGAATCTTGAAAATGCTTGTCGTATTGTGCAGTCTAACACGGAGTTGGCTCAACTTTGCATGAAACAGCAGTACGATAAACATGTTGCTCCTGTGCCATTTGTTGTCGGGTCAAGGGTCCGGGTATACATGCCAAAAAACCGGAAAGGCCTGTCCAAGAAGCTTGCTCACAATTACCACGGCCCACAGCTTTCTCCCGTACATTTTAAGTTCCACACATTTGATAACCGCCTGGTCAGTGTTCCCGTTCACGCGAATCGCATGAAGCCATACATCAATCCTGCTTCTTGTCCCATCTCCGCTCAATCATCACAAGACACCACTCTGGATTTAGTCGACATAGATCTACCCACCCATAGTTTTGTCCCAGATGCACGGCCTATTTTGAAACTGGATACACCTACGATTGACACAGAACCAACGATCAGGCACCCAGAAGATGTCCACACACCACAAACCATTGTCCCGGTTTGACCTTCTCCGAGCAAGGTTCGTTTTCAAAAAAGAGAGAGGGGTGATGTTAGAGACATCGTGAAGGGCAATCAATGATGGACCTATGTTGACAGTTTTGATATATTGACCTTGCTGTTTTGCGATTTATTTTATGATTTCAGCTGAATTAATTGATTAAGACTTCATTATTATATTGAGAGTTAGTTGAAGAATTAGAGATTGTCTTACAGTTGCTTTAAAAGCTGTTTATGAATTGATTGTTTTGGTTGTTCATTGCGAGGCGTTGAACTGTCAGAGTGTTATCTGCCTGTAAGGTCTAGAAAGAAAGAAGACATATAAAGAAGAGAAGGTCAAGGAGAATACCCGCTGTTAGGAATTTGTGTTTTAACAGTATCCCTTCATCCTCGTTTTCACGTTTTATTGCCTCGTTTTCAAAAAACTCACTTTGAAAAGCAGAAAAGCGGAAAAGCAAAAACAACACAAAAAGACTAAACAAAAGAGGATATCTGCAGCTATTTTAGGGTTTTAACTGAAAAATAGAAGATGCGCTGTTAATAGGTGTGGTCATTAACCTCGTTTTCATGATTCAAAGCCTCATTTTTGCGATAAACATTTTCAGCATTCTGAAAGCAAAAAGTCACAACCGTTGAATTAAAAAGAGGCAATTACCCAAGGTTTGTGAAGTATCGAGCCGAAGGCATTGCAAACTATTGGCTGTGGCTTAGAGCCGACCTCGTTATCTTGTTCTAGAGTCTACTTTTAGAAATAAATGATTGGACAATTGATAAAACCAACAGCAAAATATAAATCAGATTTACTTTACCAGGCTCATATCCCTTTGGTTATTTGCTCTCTAGAAAAAGGCCTTGATATCCCTTTTATTATGGCTTGTGTGTATGTGATCAAACAGAACGACTAAATAGCTAGAGAAGTATCTGAGTTAAGAAGTATCTGAGTAAACTTTTAAACATATGGTTGGTCGTCATCTTCTTCCATCACATCATCAGAATCTTCTGCAAAATCGCTTTGCACTGCATCATTGCCGTCTTCAATTTCTTCATAATCGACCACCAACTCGCACACATCATTGGGGTAGCAAATTTCGCTCCAAATCACCATGCCTCTCACAACCCAGCCATTGCTTGCTGGGTCTTCCAGATTTAGTATCAAGCAATCTGCATTCCTGAGAATTGATGCCACATAATTTGCACGCATGATATGAAGCTTCAAATTTTCCTGACAAGGTGGTAAGAGGCTCAAGTCTACTATTTCTTCTCTTTCTCAAACATTTGCCAAAAAGTTGTGTACTGCAGCTGGTTGACCGATGAAATCTTTTGGTTTTTCCGTAAAATGTGCAGACAAATTTCTCCAAACCCTGTATAATGTACTCAGAAACAGGAAGACTTCCTAGGTCTGCAAAGAAACGAATGAATTCTGGGCCTTTCAACATTGCTTTCCACAGTACTACTTTACCTTTCCTGAAGAAGCTTGAGACATAGCTGTTGCCAGAGAAGGCATGAATACTGAGGAGAGCATTTTTCTCTCAATACTCAGTGTTGATGATGTGACATAATTTTCCTGCTTTTTGCTGCACCGTTGTCAAAGGATACACCACCATTACTACAGGGAAACACACATAGCCAACAGGTCATAAGTCTGAACGGACATATTGGGCTGGGGGTCTCCTTGTTCTCATATCCATGCAGATCCGTGGACATGGTTCCAAGGTTTGCAAGACCAGTGCCAGACTCTGTGTGATTTGCAACACTTTAATCAATATGATTAGTGAGCAATGGGGATTTCTGCTAACTTCATTCAATAGGCAGGTTCTCGGTTCTCCAGCATTGCAAATGTATGCCGAGGCAATTCATGCCAAGGGTGCTCCTCTTGGCAGCTGTTGGGGTTTATAGATGGCACTGTACGTCCCACTACCAGACCTGGCATCAGCCATAGAGTTTTATACAATGGGCATAAACGCATACATGGGTTGAAATTCCAATCTGTTGCCACCCCCAAATGGACTGGTTGCACTTCCCCATGGTCCATTTGAAGGAAGAAGATATGACAGTGGCATTTTGAGGGAGTCTGGTCTGGTACAATTACTAGAGCAGCATTCAATATCTCCAGATGGATCTATTTGTACATATATGGAGATCTAGTGTATCCACTGAGGGAACAGCTGCAGGCACCTATTAAAAATCCAATTTTGACTCCAGAGCAGCAACTGTGGAACCAAAGAATGAGCTCAGTGAGAGTCATTGTAGAATGGTTATTCAGAGATATTGTTAAATATTTTAAATTTAGACCTTAAAAAACAATTTGAAAAACCAATTAAGCACAGTGGGCGAAATGTACATAGTTTGCTTAATTTTAAAAAACGCAAGGAACTGTTTGTATGGCAGTACCACTTCAAAATTTTTCGAGATTCACCCACCAGAGTTGCAAATGTATTTTGAAAATCAAGAATGATAAATTATAAACAAACAAAAATGTCAGTCTTTCTTATCTATTTGTTCTGAAATGTTCATTATAAGATTATTGATGCTGCTGTTCCTGGATTACTTGCATCAGTAACTGGTTTTGTTGCTGCAGTTGCAGCTCAATGCACTCAACCACCCTTATAAAATCTTTCTCGTTGTTCTGTTCTCCTCCTCTCATTCTCATCAGCCTCTCTTTCTTTGGCTCTTTCTCACAAGGCTCTCTCTTTCAATTTCTGCTCTCTTTCTTTCCTTTCTGTCTCAAGAGTCCTCTTGAGACAGTAGTTTCAGAACCCTGCAACGATGCCCTTGTTGTTCTTTCAATTTTACTTGAATTTTATATCATCCTTACTATCTGCTTTTCTCTTCATCAATGTTTTGGCATATACAAACTTCTGAAAACATTTTCTTTGATAAGCAAATTCAATTGTTCCAGATTTTCTGCAATTCCGCTGCACTGTTCGGTGTGATGGTTCTCACTCCCCAGACTTTCTTTAATTTTCTTGGCTTCAACCAGAGTTTCAAATGTGGTTTCGTTTGGTTGAATCAATTTATCACCAGATGTGTCCAACGAGCTGTAGTGAACGATACAATCTGCCATTTCAGTTTACATCATGTTAAACTCTACCAGGGTCACACTTAGATAAAATACATAGAAGAGAATACAAGAGTTCGAGCGATAACCATGCATTCTTGTTATGAATATTTCACATGTTGCTTTGCTTGTTAGAAATCCAGTATGAAGATAAAGTTGAAGGTTTATTGTACTAAGTGCGCAATTACGCTTCATTTGAATAAAGGATTAACACCATTGAGGGATGGGACATATGTCGATTTTACGGCCTGTCTTTTGTACGGTGTTGGCTTTAGAAAATGCACTTTTCTCTCAGAGCTCTCATGCCTTGGTTGTCTGCTCTCACTGATATTACTGATTTTTCTAAAACAACTCTGTTTCCTGATGATATTGTACGAGCTCCTCAAGGAGCACAGAAACAAAGGATACACCACCATTACTACAGGGAAACACACATAGCCAACAGGTCATAAGTCTGAACGGACATATCGTGCTGGGGGTCTCCTTGTTTTTATTGATTTTCTTTCAACTTTCATAACAATTCACCGTCTTCCTGACTATTGTTTCTCGCTGTCCAGCTGCTTGGTCAAAGGCCTTGTTTTTTAATTTATTTAAAGAATGCTTTTAGCTATTTCTTGAATGTTTAATTGACATTTTGAGCTCGGACAATGAAGATTCTTAGTTTACTTGTATCCTTATTGTTGTTGTCGCCTTTCTGAAAGCGATGGCCGTTTTGTTGACATTTGTTCATGTTCTGTTCTTGAAGTGCCCGTTTTGTGTTTACTTCTCATTCTTTTTTTAACGCTTACAATACTTCATTTACAATTTACATATAATGGCATAGTGGGCGTCTCCCACAATCATGTAAGAACAGGAATGGCGTGACTGAAAATTTGCACACAAAAATTTACTCAGCACCCATAAAAATAACCCCTGGATCCGCCCCTGAGGCTCCTTCATCATTGCGTGCTCTAAAGGAACCTTTGCACCACACATGTCTATTTCGAGGTTTCGTGTCATCCACCAAGTCTATATAGATGATGCTAGCATACGCAATAGTGGTGCAAAGTAAAACTTCTTCAACTTCACGCATAGATGCTTCCCCAATCACTGACGTTTGTCAAATGAATAAATTGTGTTTACTCATAATATGTAAATTATTATCTAATTGGCGCGTATACAACATAAGACAATATTTCTGTTTTTAGCGTTTCTAAATTGGGAATATCTAATTCATTATCTACAGTGTAACCAGGCCTTTAGAAAATCTCTTGCATTATACGTTGTGATTCACTGAGTCCTTTTTATGGAAAAAGTAAATCAACAGTATGAAAGCTAGCAAGGAAGTGGGAGGGATATGCGGTCATTTTTAGACACTTAGGGACAACACTACCGCCTACCCAAGAACTTAAGACCGGCCTGTAGAAGTTTGTTTGTCACTTGCATGGATATGAAAGCTGCAATGATGTCAAAAAATTTGGTCCCTGCCCCTGATTCACTCCTTGAGTTTGTCAGTTGCAAATGCAAACAAGGACGACAAAATAATCGGTGCTCTTGTTTGAAGGCCACATTTCAATGTCCGGAGCTCTGACTGTGCAATAGATGCAACAATGGATGCAACAATGTACAATGTGCTGAAGACCAAGGTGTTTATGATGCTGAAAACAATTCTTGTAGTGATGAAAGTGAAGATGAGCGTTTTTAAAGAATTGTTGCAAAATTTTAAACATTACGTGTTCCCATTTTATAGGTTTTTTGTTAAAGATAAAATAATTGATACCTAAGTTCTAAATGTATTTTTATTTATATTTTGGTAAAAATGCAAGTTATTTCTCACCGTTCTTTATAAAACAGTTTTCTAAATTCCATGGCAACAAAAGTCAAAATTACATTTCCGCCTTGTTTTCCTGCAAACGGGGTATTTTAAGATGGCTATCATTGCACAATGTTGATAAAAATGTTGGAAATTGCAACTGACATAATAAAAAAACTCCGCCTCAACGGAATGGGAACCTAATGGAATGAAACTGAATGAAAACGAATTAGAGCTACCGCCCTACTTTATCAGTTGAAATATATAAATCCAGCTAAAAATAGATAACAGATAATAAAGAACTATCAACATGTACTACATTTTTAAAAAGTAAGAATGTAAAAAAAATTATATAATAAAACAGAATTCATTATAAGAATATTTAAGAAAATGTTAACTTTAAACTTCAAATCACTATACAAATATAGAAAATTTAAACATGAATTTCTCAAAATGATAATAACATTATTTTCTGTCAACAAAAGCTGTCCAAAGTCGTAATTGAAAAACCAAATGAAACAATAGCTGAATTTGCATACATGGCTTCAAAATTATGTACAAGCGGGAGAACATTTTTCATTAATTGGAAATCTTGAGTTGTTGTCCAACTTATATGGCACCAATGCTCTCAATTTGGATGCGAAAGAAAATGAACGAGTCCACCATGTTGATCTACCAAAAACACAGTACTTCGTTCATTGCATATCAGTATGCAACACATATACTTTGAAGAATTTAGTAGTTTGTCGATGCACTGTCCAATATCATCACCATCTGAAACTTCAATATCATGTACTGACTCAAAACAAGCAAAAATGTCTTCACGGACAATAAATTCACAAGCGTCATCTATGTTTGGTAATTGAATTTTTCCAGATGCTTCAACGAATGTGTCATATACTAATTTGCCATTTCTGATACTGTTTTCAATCAGACTAACTTTACTCTCTGATAATTGAGAAGTACCGTCTGCAAAGCACATACAACAAAATGTGTTCACAAACATCAGATTAATGAACATGCAAGCATTGTTTCCATTGCGACCTTCAAATAATGACTTGTAAATATCAGGATTTAACTTACCACTAATAACACCTTGTTGTTAAGTATAAGCAATGTTTGTAGCAAATCCTCTTTTACTCTTAGTGAATTTTCATCAATATTATCTTGGTCGTCTAATGGGGTAGAATCATCTTCACTGTCAACATTATCAAAGTCAATGTCATCATGAATGCCCTCTACAACAAGGCATAAATCAACCTCTTCAAAAGATAAATCTTTGCCAAACTACTTGATCCAACACAATCAACAACCCTTGATAGGCGAACAAAACTTTCCTCCTTCATGTCTGGCACACACAGACCTTGTGTAGCTTCCTGTTTGTAAAAAAAGAAAACGAAAAGCAATAAAATGAAGTGTTAGAAAATACGCATAAGTTTGTAACATATGACTCATGTTAAGTTTGTAGGGACTCTCCCGGCGATTCCCTAGGGTCGTACGAGTATTGTACGTTGGGTTCAAAGTCCATTATTATTGTTATGTTGTTGTCTTCTGGAGCGATAAGCTCAGCATGTTATTCGTAGTTATTTTTGTAGTTGTTCTTATTAGTTCTTGATTATATCCGCCCTACAATATTTTTGCCTATTTCTTTCTTGGTATGTTTAAGCTGCATCATCTGACAGGAAGAATTAGAAGAGAAGAGAAGAGAAGAGAAGGAAGAGGAGCATTTTAACGTTAAATATATATATAAAACCAATATTGTATGAAGTTATACAAATATTAAGTTCCATGTTTTCGCTGTGCATGTTTGCATCAAATTGTTGGAATGCTTTCATGATTTCGTCATTCTCTTCCTCCTCCTCTTCTTGCTTGTTGTCGTTTGTCTTCATTTCTTCTTTTTGTTTTCGTCTTCTTCTTCGTCCTCTTCTTCGTTTTCTTCTTCTCCGTCTTCGTATTCGCTTTGGAAGTAATCGTAGTCGAAAATGTTTGGATCGGAGGGGAAATCGCACCAGGAGAGATGGGATTTGTCGTCGTCGTTGTTGTCGATGTTGGTTTTTTTGTTTTTCTTTGTGTTTTGGTGACGGCGTTTGAGGTGGCTGTTGCTAATGATGACGACGAGGACGAGGACGAGGACGAGAAGAATTGTTGTTGGGCGTACTTGACCAATAGCAGATAGGTTCAGTTGTGATGTGTTGTCGAAGGCGAGCGAATGTTGCTTTGAATTGACAATTGTTGCGTTTTTTTTGTGCGAGTTTTGTGGTAAGAGTGTTGATTTTTTTCTCTTGTAGTTTGACCAGTTTTGTGGTGTGTGTACTGCTGTTGATAAGATGATTGTGGAGTTGTTGGTATTTTTTTCTCCAATGCAGAGTGACGTTTTTTTGTTTTTTCTTGTATGACGTGTGCGGTGGTGAGGAGAGTTCGTCGAATGTCAGCAGGATCCTCAGCAGGAGGCAGATTAGTCATCATCTATTGCTGTGTGTTGTTTGTTTGTGTGGTGAACAACTGTGGATGATTTGGTTTGCAGCCAAGCTGCTGCTTTTATACATATGGAAGAAGAAAAGATTTGTTGTGTTTGTATTGTGAGCATTGTGATGGATGTGATGTGTTGTGGATGAGGAATTTGCTGTAATTGTTCTAGAGTTTGCCGCTATTGTTCGAGAATTTATCGGTGTTGCTAAGGAGTTTGCCGCTATTGTTTGAGAGTTTTCTGAAGGAGTTTGCTGCTATTGTTTGAGAATTTGCCGCTGTTGCTAAGGAATTTACCGTTATTGTTTGAGGATTTACCGCTGTCCCTAAAGAGTTTTTTGTGTGGGGAAAAGAATGAGAGGAGAAAACAAATGCTTTTATGAAATGTATTGTGAAAAAAATGAATGAAAACAATGTGCGAAATTACATATATAAATGGATGTAAGCCGAAGCGAATATTTAAAGGCTGTTTTTAATCTTTGGAGCGTGCGTTTTTTTCTTTTTCTTTTCTTTTTATGTGCTGGTGAAAACGGGGGTGGTGTTGGTGCATTATCTGTGTCTTCTTGTGACAATGACGAAGAGGTTGAAGAGGAGGAGGAGGAGGAGGAGTGACACGGTGAGAGGGCAATTGTTGCTGCTGTAGAAGATGGTGAGTTGCTGGTAGTTTTTTATGACGAAGTCGGAGGAGGATGTTTGCGTTGTTTTGTAATATTTGGAGCAGTGCTGTTGTTGGTTTGGTGGTGGTGGTAGTGGTGGTGAGAGACGAAGTGAATATCTTTGTGTTTGTGTACGTGTTCGTTGAGAAGGATTTGGCGTACGATGTCATTGCCATGTGTGTGTGTCTCGCAACAATAGGTGTCGATGAATGGCTTCTTGCATTGACCATAGTGCGTGAATGTTGTGGATAATAGATAATCATTTTGTTTTGCAGTTGCTGCTGTTGGGGAGATGTCGTCGATCGTGGGTGCTGCATTGGGAGAAATTTTGAGAACACCTGACGACAACAACGCTGGTCATGGTGGCGGTGATCAGAGAAGCGAAGAAGAATATTTCTGCTGGGTGTCAATGTGGTAAACGAATGTGGCATATTTTGATTATTTTAGTTTTTCGAGATGATTGACAAGTTGTTGACGAGCTGTCGGAAGCTGTTGTTGTTGTTGGAAGAGAATGTCTAGGACGTAGATTTGTTTATCATCGAGAATTTCCAAGTGATGTTTTAGTAGTTGTTGTTTCTCCTCCTTGGGTATGAAGCCGAGAGAGCGTTTCTCTTGTGGCAACAGTTGTGTGTTGTAGTGTTGGAAGAAATGTTCTTTTAAGGTCTTATGATTTTCGTTGTTGTTGGTCATTGTGTTGTTTGTTTCGCGTACATGTGTGTGCAAATTAGGACGAACGTACGAACGAGCGAATGATGTTGATGAAGTGCGAACACGATTATTTATATGTGCAGAGGAAGAGAAAAAGATTTAAACTGATTGGTTTTTTTTTAGACACGAGATTGTTAATGAAAGGAGTCGGCGGAGCAATGGAGGAGTGGCTAATGCTGTTAATATAGAGTTGTTGTTAAAGAGAAGCGATCCGTTTTTGGTAATATTTTTGTGACCGCAGCTGGTGGTAATGTACGTTTTGACATGTTGTTGCTCTATGCGGTGCAGCAGATCGTGAAGTTTTTGGTCAGTAATGAACAGAAGTTTGCCTTGGAAAAGGTTGTCAAATTCCCAGCGGTAGGTGAGAGGGAGCGAGAAGCAGTGGGTGTGAGGGAGTTTCCAAAGGCTGTTGATGCGGTGAGGCAACAGTACAAAGAAAAATTCACCAAACGATCGATACCGGTGTGTCATGTGCGTCAGAACAACGTCGCGTATCGATGGTGCGAGTACGTGTTGATGCGCGACAAATAAAAACGTCGATTGTGTCTCGCGTGTTTTGTGATGAGTATTTTGAAAGCGGTTTGTTCAATGTTACGGAAACTCGATTGACATGTCGTGAATTTTGTTTATATCGCAACACATACAAGTATTACTATTACTATTACTATAAAAAATTTCAGTCAAGGACTGAATGGTGGTAGAGTCTAATCATCCGCCAATTAAAACATCACATTTCTTCAACTTCATCTTTTCTGGAAAGTCCATTTTAACTTTAAATGTAATGTTCTTTATGATGCTTTGCATATCCAACAAGCTGTTTGAGTCGGCTCTACGCAGCGATGTGTATCCAGTTTCGAGTCGTTCATTTGGAACCAGTCGTAGGAAGTTATCCAAATTCCGCTTGAAAATGTCAATACTGACCCCAGAGATATCACGGAGACATGCAGGCAAAGAATTGAAGAGTCTAGCTCCATGAACAGACACACTAGATTCTTGCAAACTTTGGATTCGCTGACTAGCATCACACTTCACAGTTGGTAACGTGCAAGTACGTCCGTTTCGTAACGAGGTTCCATAAGAAATGCCAACATTAGGAACATGATTCTCCAACATCTTCCAAATGTAAATAATTCGGTAGCGTTCACGTCGCCTTTGTAGTGAAAATATATTGAATTTCTTCAATCCCTCCCAGTAGTCAAGGCCATTGGCTCCTGCAACTTTTCCCAGAAAGTTCCTTTGTAGTGCTTCAAGCTTTGCAATGCTTTGTTTCTTTGTGGGGCACCACAACTGTGAGCAATACTCAAGTTTAGGTATAACCAGAGCTTTCCAAAGAGTTATCATTAACTCAGGATCTCTTGTTCTGAATGACCTAAGTATTGTAGAGATTGTGTCAGTTGCAGAATCAACAACATGATTAATATGATCAGTGAATGAGCCGTCTGCACTCATCATTACACCTAGATCACCAATATTGTTCGTGTCGCGTATTATTTTCGGAGGGGACATCGTTTTTCAAGTGGCAGTTTTTGCGAAAGACGTTGGAAGAGATCATGATTTACAACGAGTTGTCCATTGTGGACGGTATGGAGGTGCCAGAGGCGATGGGAAGAGTTTCAGAAGTAAGGGGTATACCATGGCGGTTGGTTCAACACTTGATGGAATGTACGTCGTCGAGCAAGGAAGGTTTGCGTGAAGTTTTTCTTCACGGATTGGCACGTTCTCAACAGCATGTGAAGTTGTCCGAAGAAGAGAGGAGGCATTTTAGTTTTCCTCTGGAAAACAGACGAGAAGCAGTGGTGGATTGGGCCAGCGTGGCCGCCTATCGTTTAAGTAGATTGCAGAATACAGATTTCATGCAGTTGTTGTGTTGCGTATGTTCGGGTACTCTGAAGGACATATTGGTTAAAAGCAAATAACACGAATTGTTTTTTATCATTTTTGTGTAATAAAAACGAATGATGGTGACGATTATGGAGATTCTGCGGTGAGAGCACTGACGGCTGCAGTGGCTGAAGTGGAGGGTCCTTTTTTGTTGATCTTTAACAAATGCTCTGTAAGTATTTTGTCGTTGTCGTAATCATCATCATCATCATCATCGATTTCGAGAATGATGGTGTCTGCATCTTTTGCATCATCATTATCATCACCATCATCATCATCATGATCATTATTGTCATTATTGTCATCATCATCGTTGTCAGCAGTGGCAGCATCGGTGACGTCATCTGCTGGGGGGAAGAGAGTGTGTGGCTGTTTTGGTGGCACTGATGTTGTTGTTGTTGTTATGCGTTTGTGTTGTGTTGAGAATTGATTGGAAAGTAGGTTTTATTAGTTTACCAGAGGAGCAACAAGATTGTGACGATTGCTGGAATGATTGTCGTCGTCATCTTCCAGAGACAGATCAACATGATACTGTTTCTGATAGGCTTTCATTTGTCTTTTTATTTTTTTCTTCGTATCCTCTTTCTCCACTATTCCTGCCACATGACTGAATTGAGCGAAAAATGCACCGTTTGGTTCTTGAATGAATTTGCGATACTGCTGAACTTGAAAGCCGTTCAGATAGATTGTGGATCGATCACTGACCGGTTCTTGTGTGGTGGCGTCTTTACGTCTGAATACGCACGCAATATCGAACCATTTGCGTGGAATTTGTTCTGGTGCACTACCCAATTGTTTGTAGTTTGGAATTAGTAAGAATATATATTCGTCTTTTTGTCAAGTTTTTGTGTTTGTGTTTTGGAAGTTGCAGAATTCTGTGCTGATGAGTGGGCAGGGATAGTTTTGTTTTTGGAAATTCTTGTTGGACATCCTTTTTGTGTATTGTTTGATGTTTTTTTCTTATTTTTGTCTGTTATGGGGATGCATTGACCCATTAGGTAGCCGTGCTGATAGGCCAAGTAACTTGTGATTATATTGAACTTCGCCTGATTCGCTTGTTGTTGTTGTTTTGCGAGAGCGGTTGATGACGTAGATTTGGCATGCTGCGTTTTGTTCAGACAGTTGGACGGCCGTGTCGATGGGGCTGCTCAAAGGGTTCGGACTTCTAACAGGAGATTGTTAACTTTACCGATGGTATTGTCGGTGAGTTTTCCATCTTCGATGAGATGATAGGCATGATCGTTGTCGTCATCATCATTACTTTCGTTGTTGCTGCTGTCGTTTTCTTGTGCGTCGTCTTTGCGAACGGTTGTGATTTTTTGCATTTTTTGTAGAGAGGCGCTCTTTTTGCTGCCCTGAATGAGTTTGTCATTTTCGTGATAGCGTTTCACGACAAACATGATCACTTCGGTTATGGTTTGATTGTTGGTCTTGCATTTTGTTGTGCATAGAACTTTGGTTGTAAGTGTTCTGTATTCGCCTTTGCTTTCATTCTTATCACCAGTAGCACTCTTCATGATTTTGCTGCGTCTGTGTGTGTGTGTGTGTGTGTGTATGTGTGCGTCTGTATCTTGGAGCAAGGAAAGCTGAATGAGTTGTGTAGCTGCGAGCTGCTGTTCTGTCTTTTTATGCAAACTGAGAATGAAAAGTAATAATGTGAGGATTGTTTATACAAATGTGCACGCAATTGCGAGCAAATGTATTGTGGCATACATCTGCACGCAATCGCGAAAGCATGAATTTGCATATACTTCCTTTCGCAATTAGGAAGAGACGTGTCTGAACATGTCTGTTTGCAAATGCAAATGATGTCATGTGTAAAAAGCGTTTATGCAAGGAGTATATGCAAGGAGTATATGCAAATTCATGAGTTCGCAATTGCGTGCAGATGTATGCTATAATACAGAATTGTTTTGAAATCTATTATTTACTGAAAATCGATTTCATTATAAAGAAGAAAAAGATGGCCGCGTTGAGTAGAGGGGTGAACAGAAAAAGCGTTCTCTCTCGAGCATGGAGGCGAATATGACAGACGAAAGCTATAAAAAATAAAAGAAGCAGGTATGTTTCGTTGCAGTTGTGAAAAAAAATTTGCTATATAATGTTGGAAAGCGGTGTTTTGTGCGCAGCATGGATTAGTTGGGATATATTTCGTCGTTGGTGATCAGTAGTATGCATGTGTGTGTGTGTTGTTTTTCATGAGTTTCTATTATGAGCAGTGCGATTTGGATTTAGTACCGGTGTTTGGCGATTCGAATTTGTTCGAACACAAACAACAACATGAACACAAACGCTGCGGCGCTTGTGAAAAACTGTTAACAAGAAATCGTCGAATCGAACAATCAAGTGCAGTGCTTGTTCTTGTAGTTTTCGAACGAAACAAAATTTGAAGAGACATGCAGCTATCGTTCACAAGGTTTTGGAATGCGTCCTGTGTTGTCCAATGACCATTACATTACATTACATTAAAGTTTTACAAAACGACGACAAAGGCAAGAAAGTGTTGTTTTGGGACGACGTGGAAATGTTGATAGTGGTGACGAGAACATTGGTGGTGATGTCCTCGATGGTGGCGGCAGTCATTTCGATACTGAAGCGAATTTGCGAAATCATTTGGTGGATGTGCACGACCGAGACGATTTTTGGTTTTGCAAACCCTGTTTGCATATGTTTGCGACGGGGGAAAATTTTAAATGTCATGACAAGTTGGCCCATAAGTTTGTGTGTGTTTATTGTGCTCGTAGGTTGGGAAGTAGCAAACAAGTAAAATCGCACATTGCTACAGATCACAATGACCATCCGTGTTATTTTTGCGGTGTCCAATTCAAAACTGAGAAGGAATTGTAGGAGCATCAGACGCGACATTGTCGCAAGTTTTGTTGTGATGCATGTGACAAAGAATTTGAGATGCCCGTACACTACAGCACGCACCGTAGTAAGCATTTCAGTAAACTTGGAGTCTGTTCGAGCTCGTCAGAGTCCAGCACTTGGAATGAAATTCAGTTCGAACACGAACCTTGGGAAGCAGACTGTGACACGCTGATTCACGGTTCTGGTGAAATTCAAAACAAAGTACAGAAGAAGTTTGACGAGTTGCAAGCGACCACCGGTGGTGATGTGTCGCCGTTGTCGATGGACGAAAACCGTTTGGGCGAAGTGGCACGGATGAGTATTCGCGTGGAGTACATTAAACGTCTGCAGGAGCAGTATATGGAGAATTTGAAAGAACTGGTAAATCACATAGTGGTGAACAAAGACGATGGAGAGATTTCTCGAATCAATGTGAATCTCGTACAAAAGTTGTCGTTTGAAATGCAGATGGAAAGTGCAGCCGTCCGTCATGAGACACCGTACAAACTGTTGTTGGCGTTTGGTTTTCTACTTTACAGAAGAAAAACGGATCAACTTTGGACTTTTTACGTCAACTAACATTTGTCTCGAGATCCTGCGGACAGAAAATTCATTCACCAAGTGCCGAACATTTGGAGTACTTTTGGACGAAAATACGAAGAAAATGTCATACGTGAATTGAAAACGACCGATTTTTTCAATGCCCTACAAAATCAGTTGGACAAGCATGACTACGACGTTATGGTAATTTGCATCACAAATATCGTGGCCACGGTGTTTCCCATGGTCGATACGTCGGAAACCTATTCGAATCTGTTGAAGGTCGCCATGCACGACGGTGATGACGACGGCAATGACGAAGCGGTTTTGGAAGGTAGAAGAATCGGTGATGAGGACGATTATAACGATGACGATCACGATGATGATCAGGATGATCAGGATGATGAGCAGAACAGAATGGATGATGATGATGATGATGATGATGATGGTGATGATGATGATGATGATGATGATGATGATGATCAAGATAACAAAAACGACTAAAACAACAATGACGACGACGACGATGATGATTACGTTTTGAATGCAAATCGTTTGGAGGACGATTTGCGCGCTTGGCAAATGAAGAATCACTGCTTCGATCTGCAGTTGTTGTCAAGAAATGCTGCTGATGATGATGATGATGATGACGATGATGACAATGGCGAAAACGATATTGTTCAACAAGGGCGTTGTCCGTTGTCCGGTCGATAAAACTACAAATGGTTGTGCACAATGTGGAAGGAGAAGGGTTTGCAAAGGCTTGGCGACTTTCTGCACGACTCAACATCAAAGATGTCAGACCTTTTTTGCGCAGTTTGGAAAGCTATTCTGCACTGTTACGCGAGAATGGCGTGGACATGTTCCGCGACGGAATTTCCTTGTCAGGTTTGGCGAAGGCAATTCTGAGTCGAAAGATTCCGCCGAACACCTTCTATTTGCTGGACAACGTGCAAATGTATGAGCGGGTGCGCGGAGGGCAGTCTGATGGTGCATACCAAAATACCACCATCGGCAATTCGTCCAACGGAGGAGCGCAAAATGCGTGATGCCGTATTTCGAACCTATGCACAGGGCGGTCTTTTCAAGATTGGCGACAGGGAGACAGTCGAGCATCAACGTTGTTTCTCGACCATCTGGAACAGGAGATTTTGGTTCTGAATCAGATCGTTTTGCATTGGCAGAAGTACGTTCCTCTGTGTCGATCCGAGATCAATTTCTTGCAAAACAAGTACACAGAGTTGTTTGGTGACAGTGAACGCGTTCGAGCTCCGAGGTATTTCGTACTCGATGCCATGTTCATCGACTATAGCGATCCCAACAAGGACGAAAAACTTTAGTATCGTTGCATCATGGAGTTCAAAGGATGTTAATGGCACGCCTGTCAATGAGTGGAAAGCAAATGCAATGCGAAATTCTGTAACAAGGTTTCGCATACGAGAAATCGTCATAAGATGACTAGCAAACAGGTGCGTGCATTGGATGAATTCAGACGGATGGTGTTCCAACATCGCGGCTATAGAGTATGTACAATGAAAGAATGCGTGTGACGAGAACGTTGTCGCAGTAGCGAATCGATTCTTAATTTGTCCAGGAGCGCCAATGGGAATGGGACGACGATCCGTTGGTAAGGGGTGATGCATGTAAGGGTTATACGACACGAGAAACGCTTATAGAAGCTCTCTTGCAGAAAAAAGCGTTCGGTTTGATCACTTGCGACGTAAATGTGCCTGAAGAATTGCGAAAGTACTTTGAAGATTTTGCTCTGATTATCAAGCAAGCTCACGTCAACTACGAAGACAGGGGTGAGTTCATGCAGACCGTAGCGGACGCAAACGGAATCAAGATTCGAGACCGCAAATGCGTGATTGATTCCTATTTCGGTCGACAAATTACGATCATGGACGAGTATACTTCGTTTGGTTGCTCCAGAAAGGTGTACGTTGTACAAAGGTGTACTCTTTTATGCACCTCAAGAAGGAGCCGGTATTTGCTGAGTTCGGATGTAATATAACTGGTTTGCGAGTGTGCGGCGATGAAGACAAATTGAGCAAAATGAAGGCGAAAACTGCCAAACTTGTCGGCAATTCAGCGTTCGGTTCGTGCATCACGAACAAGGACAAACACCGCGATGTTTGACTCGTCTCGCTAGTCGAACAGGGCGAAGTTGAGCAAAAAATCGATTTCAAAAAACACACGCATTGAATCACGATCAAATTCTGACGAATCAACAGACGAAGCGAGAATTGGCTTCGCAGAATAAATTCGTTCGTTACAAACAGGTGTGTTGTCAAGTGCTGGAGGTGGAATCGAAAAAGCGTTGCATCGTTTACAATCAGATGCGCTGCATCGGGAAGACGATTTTCGATCAAGCAAAACTGTCCATCTTGATGTTTTCTTATGATTTTCTGAAGCCCATGCTCAAGCCGGATCATTTTGAGTTGCTCGAGACAGATACGGACAGCATCTATTTGGCTCTGAAGGAGGAGCATTTCGAAGATAACATCGCCGAGGACATGTGGATGAGTACGAGCGCAAAAAAGACAACTACTTTGTGACGGACAAGTGTGAATTCGGCAAACATCAACCCAATCAATATAAATTGGAATTTTCCGGTCATCGAATGGTTTCGCTCTGTTCGAAATCCTATTGCGGCTACAACGATGACCCGCGAGATGTGAAAATATCAAGCAAGGGTGTTCAGAAGCGCAACTTCATTCAACAGTCATTTCGGTGGTGTTGGTGGTGTGGTAGTAGCGCAGTGGGGTGATGACAACAACAACAACATGTATACTGCAAATAGAAAAATAGGACGCAAGACGAAATGGATGGAGGTCTATGAACAGGATACGAAATTGTTAAAATTTATATTTCCTACAATTTATCAAGAAGAGACGTTTTGTTTTTGGAAGATTTTTTTATGAAAGATAATGTTGATTTACGAGAACAGAGCGAAGAGGAGATACAGATGAAATTGTTGAATCAGTTTCCGTTGTTGCGTGTCAAACACGAAAGTATTGCCACAACCCAATTGATTTTGTCTGAATGTACAATGGATTTGACGACCATTGTTATCGAAGTAAAATTGAGCGTATTGTTTGAAAATACCACATGTATTCTTCAGACATTGAATCTTTGTTGTTGTCGTCATTCCATAACATTGCTGCTGCGGCTTTGGTAACAATGATTATTTCTGACGAATATCTATTGTTTACAATGTCTAAATTGTGGAAACGCTATGTGTTTACTAAAAAATTTCATCCTAATGACGAACAACAACAACAACAATCAATCATGGAAAAAGCAAAATTTTCTTTACAAGAGACACCGTGTTTGGTGGAATTTATTGACAGTGTTTTGTTTTGAAAATAAGTACATCTTTGATTGCAGATTTGTACGCTTTTAAAATAGAAGAAATACTAAAAGGTACCGGTCTCAGACGAATGAAGAAACAAATGAAAATGGAAATTGGTCGTCACGTAGCAAGTGATTACGTTTTGCCTTTTAAAACTCTCTACAATATGTACATTGAAACGCCATTAGATTATTTGCGTCATAAGTTAGATTATGAATGGGCCAATGCCTTGTTGCAACAACCGCAAAAATCAAAGAGAGAAAGAAAATGAAAAGATGCTAAAAAAATTACTTCAGAAAACCAATGTTTATTTTCCTCCTACAATATTAAACCAACAGCAACAACAAAAACAATAATAGAAGAGAGCAATAATAAGAAACAAATCAGATTGTCAATAAAGAATTTGCGGAAATAAAAAGTGAAAGGAACTCTTGTCGACATTGAATTTCATTTCCAATGTGACGGCCACAACATCGATAAGCAGTAATACCATCAAGACCACTTTTATTACTACTACTACTACTACTGCTACTACTGCTAGTGCTGCTACTGCTGCTACTGCTGCTGCTATCAGTGGTGGCGGTAATGGACGAGGAAATTATGTAAAAAAACTAAGAAGGAGATCATTAAATGACAATAGCAATGTGAAAAAAAAAACAAATGAAAAAAAGAAAACATTTGTAATGACGAAAAATTTATTATTTGGTAATGTTTAATATTATTTATGTGTATTTGTTCTAGATTATGTAAATTGGTTGTGTAAAAATGATTGGAAAAATATACCAAAAAACGAAGATGATGTGTTACGATATGTTGACGATCACATTAATCGAGAGTTTCTGTGCGTGGAGGGGAAAAAACATTCCTGAATATGAAGAAAACGTTGTGATGGTACGAGATTGTGCACCTTGAGAAGCGATCATTTACAAGAAAACACATCCGCTTTTTGCCAAAGGTCAAAAACCTTTGTCGAATAAGCTTTTGAGCGAACACGCTCTGCTTCCAAACGATAACAAGGACATTAGAAGCGCCGGCGGTGACAGTAACATTGACGATGACGGATTCATATTCAAGCAAATCGATCCGGAATTGATTTACCAGAAGTAACTACAACACTTTCAACACAATTTACGTAAAGAAATGCTTAAAATCATAATGGAACACAACAACAACAACAAAAATGCGACAAATAGTATCGAAGACCCCGAAAAACAAACAAGACAAAGGATATCGAAAAGAATGGAAGATAAACTCGAGTTGTGGTCTGATATAAACAAGACAATCAACACGAATTTGCAACGAGACAATGACAACGACAACGGTGACGATTGCGAATCAGAGATGACATTTATCAGCATTGGTGATGATGATGACGACGACTACACCATTTCGACATCGTCATCCAAAACACCGTTGCCGATTGCAAAAAAAAGAAACAGAAACGTAAAAACTTATCTACGAACAGTACACATAACGCTCAGATCGCGCTAGCAAAGAAGAAGAACCCGTAAACAAAATTCTGTGCAAACGTTGCCATGTTCACTACAGCGTCAAATGATAATGACAAATCGACAACAGCAACAGCAACAACGTCCTCTTCTTAATCAAGAAAACGAAAGATACTTGCGGACGACATATCGCGACACATGGACGACGTCAAGTACCAGTTTCCTTTGAACAACGCTGCCAGTATGATCAGAGTGTGATGATCATTATGATAATAAATGTCAACGTATATACAACGAGTAGTGGACAGTTTATATTTTTAGTTTTCTGTTGTATATTTATATATATGTTGATTCTTTTTTTTCTCTACATATTTCTGTAGCAGCTATGAGTTGAAAGAAAAAAAATATGCCTTTTCCTCTTGCGGCCATTGCAGGATCGACACTTTTACCATTGATTGCAAAACCGTTAGTGAAAGGTCTTTTTAGCGGCCTTAGTAGTTTTGGAATTAAAAAGCTTATCGGAGGCGGACGCAGAGGAAGGAGAAGACGACGACGAGGGCGTTGTTTCCTATGCAGAGCACATCTAGTACGTCGAGTGCGAGATCGTTAAAAACAACATTATGTTTTTTGGTGGTCCGTTAATGAGTCTCCTTGGAAAAATTCTTGGTCGTGGACAACGTGGCGGACAACCGTTTCATGCACCGGGACGTCGCAGACACAGTAGTGGTGGAACATTAAGAGGCGGCAGAAGAAGAAGAAAACGAGGACGTCGATCGCTACACAGAACATGTTGAGTTGGAGGCTTTTATATCGGAAACAACATTCAGGGCTACACTTGATAGCGATTTTTCTGTATTTTTTTGCATTTATACACACATGTACATAGCAGTATTTAATACGAAAAAAAATAGTTATTTCGATTCGATTCGGACGAAGATGATCTTGTTGCCGGCGAAGAAGAGTCGTCTCTTTGCGAATTTTCTCAAACAAGCAAAAACTTGGAGAAGAAAAAAAGAGATAAACAATAAAATGCTATTCAAAAAAAGGTTTCGTCATTGTTGTCGTTGTTGTTGGAGGGGAAAGGATGACAGGCAAAACAATATGATCCGCCGTCCAATCGGATTATTTGCGAATTGGAAAATCGAGAAAAAAGATGAAATGGTGAGGAGGACGATTTGGACGAACAGGGTGGTGTGGATCTGAGTTCTGAGAATGTCAATCACCACGTGGCTCCGTACGTGCCAGCAGAACTACTCGAAATGTTGCACAGAAACAATAGAACACGTCGACGACGAGCCATGATCATTTATTTCAGAGAACACTTCAACAGGCACATTCCAGCGCACATTGCTCGCATTCTTGGACCAGCACAAGTAGCTGCTCCTAATTTTGTTGCTTGACGTCGTCACAAAGCAGCAGCGGAAGCGTTGCCATATTGCCCACCGTTGAACTATTCAACGACGAGCAGCGCCAACAGCAACATCGCCAATGTACCTCTGCCGCACTCTCCGCGTCCGCAACGAAACGTTCCACCCATCTATTTTCCCAATTTGACCATCGTGAGTAGTAATGCAGATTCGAATTTTGAACTCTATCCGTTCAGCGATCCTAGCAGCAGCAGCAGTAGTAGTAGTAGTATTGACACCACTAGCAGTATAAGCAGCCTCGGTCCCCTGAGTGGCGATTTGCTACTGATAACGCCACCACCGCCATTGCTACCTCCTCCGGAACAACAACAGTCCGCAGCAGCAGCAGCAGCAATAAAAACATCATCATCATCAGTTGATACGTTGTCGCCGCCGGCGTCGATACGCAACAAAGAAAAACAATGCAACATTGAAGACGTACTGGTCGCATTGCAGGTGGCAGCTCGAGGAGCCGAACAAGCACTTGTTCACAATGCGAGCACAGCATCATCATCATCATTACTACTACCGACGCCACCGTCACCGCCAAGAATACGACCATTTCAAATCATGACACGGCGCATCAACACACTGCCCCCCGTATCAGTATATAGTGACAATAGTCACTTTCGTCCCAAACCGTCGCCGCCACCATCATTAATAAACATTAGCTCGTCAGAACCATGAACGGCGTTAATACCATCACCACCATCATCATCACCACTGCCATCATCTCCTTTACGAACGTCGACACCATTACAAGGACGATGACCAATAGTAGCAACAACACCACCGCCACTTTCACCGCTATTGCTAGACCGATCGTCGCCACCTGCGTTGTCGCCACATTTTCTCGTTCCTCCTCCTCCACCACCGTCTCCATCGTTTCCATCCCCGTCATCCTCATTATCATCATTTTTCTCGTCGTCGTCGTCTCGTCCGTGGAGAAGAAGAAGGCAACAACAACGACTTCAAAAAAATCGCGCTGACGACGACAACGGCGAAGCGGCCACTCGTCGTCGTTGTCATCAATCACAATTGATGACTGCACAACTTCAAAACGAACACGCTCGTCGCCGCCGGCGTCGATACGCAACAAAGTCGATACGCAATTTATCGGTGTTGCCAAGGAGTTTGCCGCTATTGTTTGAGAGTTTTCTGAAGGAGTTTGCCACTATTGCTTGGGAATTTGCCGCTATTGCTAAGGAATTTACCGTTATTGTTTGAGGAATTGCCGCTGTTGTTAATTGTATAGTTTTCCGCTATTATTCTATTTTGAATATATTATTTCAATGAAAACGGAGGTATTGTTGTGTATTTTCTTATAAATTTGACTCCTCGCAGAACCAAAAGCATTTCAGTTTTTGGTTCTGCCTTCCTCGTATCTCAAAAAACAAAAAGATGGACGCAAAAGTATTTTCATTTCAAGAAGACTTCTCCATGTTTCCACTTGTAAGTAAACTATATATATATATACGCATATAATTATTTATTATATTCTGCTGCATAGGTTGAAAAAAAAATAATTTTTTTTTATTCTAAAAGATGGATGCAAGTCTCGAGTTCAAACAACTGTGTCAACAACATTTCCCCTTGCCGAAACTTGAACACTCTCTCTTCGGACCGCGCTACCATCCTCGCAACGAATTCGTCACGAATTGACGCTATACGGTGGCCCAAACGGATCATACACAAACTAATATCGAAAAACACAAATCAATATTGGAAAACACAAATCAATTTTTGAAAACGCAAATTAATATTCGAAAACACAAATCAATATTCGAAAACACAAACCAGTATTCGAAAACACAAATCAATTTTTGAAAACACAAATCAATATTCGAAAACACAAAACCAAATTCAAAAGCACGCCCCAGAACTCAAAACACAAGCCAGGGGAATGGTAACGAGCTCGAGCGAATTTGGTAACATAAAAAATAGTTGTTGCTGTTGTTAATGTGGGCAGGTCAAACTACGAACCACGACAAACAACCTGTCATGTTTTGCCACAGTTGTGCAGAAAAACTGGAGGAGCACTATATCTACTGTTCGAATTGTGGAACAAAGCAACACACTAGTCACCCTTCATTTAGAGTTCTTCTATCAGATGAGAGGATAAGTGAAAAAGAAGCAATCGAAGGATATTTCTACAGCGGATTCAGTTACGAAACCATAGTTCACTTTCTATCCAAATACAATGGCATCGAAATGTCCCTGTCAACACTGAAAAGAAGATTGTCTTTGTACAATCTTAAAAGAAACAAAAAGGATATAGACCTTTCTGATATCGAGGGAATGATAAGGCACGAGTTGGATGGCCCAGGCTGTATTTCTGGGTATCGAGGAATGTGGCACACGCTTCGTATAAAGTATAACGTCCATGTCCCTCGTAAAGAAGTAGAGCAGTTATTGAGGAAGTTGGACCCAGTTGGAGTGGATGAAAGAAAACGTCATCAACTGAAAAGGAGAAAGTATTTGTCACCAGGACCAAACCACTGCTGGCATATTGATGGCTATGATAAAATCAAACCCTTTGGCTTTGCCATCCATGGTGGCATAGATGGTTATAGTCGGCGCATTATGTGGCTTGTTTTAGATAGAACAAATAATGATCCAGCAGTGACTGCCAAATTCTTTGTAGATTGTATTGAGGAGGCTGGTGGATGTCCTACATTGATTAGGACAGACTGTGGGACAGAGAATGGTATCATGGCAGGTATACAGTGTTTTTTAAGAGCAGATGATGATGATCAGTTTGCAGGAGCAAAGGCTCATGTGTATGGTAGCTCAACTAGTAGCCAAAGAATAGAGTGCTGGTGGTCATCCTTGATGCGAACCCGACTTTCTTGGTGGATAAACTTCTTTAAGGACCTTAAAGACCAGGGATCACTTTTACAGAATAATATCCTTCATGAAGAGGCACTCTGGTTCTGTTTTGCAGATATAATTCAAACAGAACTAGACTTTGTTCGTTTAAACTGGAATACACATTATATACGTAGGTCAAGGCATGATACTGTTGCAGGTAAGCCAGACGAGTTATATTTCCTCCCAGAAAAGCTTGGTGCCACAGATCAGTTGCATCTGGTTTTGCATGATAAAATCGAAGAGACAAAACTGAGATGCACAAGTTCTGAAGCTACTAATGATTACCAAAATTACTTCAACCATGTGCTATCCCAGCTTGGTAGGGAAAAACCAAATCATTGGAAAGAACCATTGGAACTGTACAACTACCTTCTAGAACATGCCTGATTGTAATTATTAACATAACAATTTGTTGGATAAGTTATTATTAACTTAACAATTGTAATGTATGAAAACTTTAACTTTTCTTTGCCCAGGGTGGGTACTCATCGAATTTCATGACAGGGGTGATCATGTCAGTTCATTTTCTCAGGACCCCAAATATGTTAACCAAATTTTTAAAGACCCCAAATATGTTGGCCAATATAAAATATGTAATTCTTTTTTAACCCTCAAAATCTCAGACCTCAAATATATTGATTAGCTTTCAATTTTAGACCCCAAATATGTTTTTTCAGTCTTCAAAATTGCAGACCCCAAATATGGTTTCATGTTCTAAATCTCAGACCCCAAATATGTACATGATCACCCCTGTCATAAAAGTCAAGGAGTACCTCCCCTTGGTATCTTTGAATAATGCAAATCATCAAATCGAATAAAATGTCAATTTACTTTATAGGAAACTGCTAAAACTGTTCTTTTACTGATCTGACTCACAGTATCTGGCAACAAAAACAATTGGTATGTGCTGGGTATGTAATGCCTTTGAAATTACACTTGCCCAAAGCCTGGTGAGTTGAGCATGCACTCAGTAAATTCATTCCTGAATTTCTCGTATTCTATGAGAACCTTGCCAACTGGAAGATGAAGGGTACAGCTGCAAGTATTTGCTGTGAGCTTTCTCTGTGTCTCAGTGTGTTCAAAGTTCACACTAAGTTGGCTATCAAATCCAGTAGCAGGTATTCCAGGGCATCCAGTTATGAACTGCAAGATATGTGACAGCTGAACAGTGACTGTGTTGAGATCCCCTGTATCTGGATCAAGAATAGATGTTGATACCAATGCTTTTTCCACATCTTCAAGTATTGCGTAAAGTTGAAAGCAATTGCCTCTTCATCCTTTCGTTTGTTACTACCAATAGGGGAGTAGCAAAAATGAAACATTTCATCAACCTTATCTGCACTTAGCTCTTTCACCCCAGATGACTGCAACAATTTGCGTGAAGATAAAGGGTTTTTCCTCATGGTGTCTAGCACACCATTGATGTTCAAACCCTGGATGAACTGTTCAATTTCTGGTAGAGTGGACAAGATCATATAATGCAGACAAATGCACCGAAAGAATTCTTGCTTGTCTTCAAGGGTCACAAGTGGTTTGGAGTATCCAGCCTTGGATCTCAATTGCACATTGAAGGAGGCCTCTTTTTTGAAGACTTCTGGGTCACTGATTAAGTCCAGTTCTTCAAGCTTCAACCTCACTTTTTCATTTTGAAGATCACTGACAGATGTTAATACAGCTTAAAGCTTCCCATGGAGAATGTAATCAACTACAGGTGAGGAAAACATTGTAGGACCAGGTGACCCTTGAAGTATGGATAAAGCTGACAAGACACCATAACTATAGTATTCTTCCCTCTGCAAAGCCATTACATTGTGAGCAAAGATTCGCCTATGTGGCTCACCAGTAAAAAGACAAGATGTCTGCATATGTCTGTGGATGAGAAAAAACAGTTCCTTTCTCGGCCCTCCTTCATCCACAGCAAGCTCTCCTATAAACTGAACACGCACCATACCATTACTTAGGATTTCCTTTGTGCATCTCTTTAACTTTAGTAGGGTATCCTCCCACACAAAACTTCTTCTTACTTTAAGTTTGATTTCATTATTTGAATCTTGGCATTTTTTGCTCAACTCCTTCAACTGATCATCAAGACCTTGCTCTACTTCTTTAGGTGTGTTGGCCTTGCATGTCCACACAGATTCCATCAATTCATCTGAGTCCCAATCATCATTATCTCCAATCAATGATGCATAACAATCAATTTGGTCTGATCCAAATGTTTTCTCGGACAGTTTGTTGACAGCATTTTCTACATTACCACACTGTTTCAGTGCATTGAGAATTGCCAAATCACTTAAATGAGGAAATATATCCTTCACAATGCTGTAAGGTGTAGTGGTAGAACTTGTTTGTGTAGCAAATTGACTACTGACTTCAAGCTTCTCTTGAGGCTCAGATTCTTCAATGGCACACTTGTCACTTGTGCCTTGAATACTTGTTGGAATACTATTACTGGAATTGGTGCTTACAGACTTTGGAGCACACCCATCTAAACAGACTTTCTTTGAACAAACTTCAAGCGGCTCTTTCTCATCATCATCACTGCTTTCAATGTCTGTGTTAAGCAGACCTTTCACAATTCTGTCACAATAGTCTGAATTGCTACACACATAGAAAGTGAGTCTATTATATGGTTTACCAATTTCACATTTGTACTTCTCTAATGTGAAGGGCTTGTCAGATTCTTTAAAGGGCTTATGCAGCCTAAAATGACATATCAATTTTTTTACAGAAATTAAAAGAAAAAGATCTGAGTATCACTATCAACCTATTTTGAGTGTTTTCTGACGAGTATAAGTATGTTTTTTTCAAGCTCAAACACACCCAGGTCTATTGAAGAGCTGTGACGTCAGTTTGATGACACACGAATCATTTTTTATAGGGGTCAGTATGGGAAAATTTGACCGTGCGCCACAGTTTTTTTAATAACTCGACTTAGGCGGCGCCGATTTCAATTATGTCACCTGTGGCTAAAAGCGTGATATTTTCCTCACATTATGAGCCAATTTCCGTTGTTTTCAATAAAACACAGAAATTTTGACAAATTTTGAAAAAAATAAAATTTTCATGATTTTGGTGAAATGTGACGTCAGAATGAACCGAGCTATTGTTCTTCAACTATTGTTCTCTGAGCAAGAGCTGCCCGGCCTGTTGAAACAGTGTCTGGCTAAAATCTTTTCAAAATGTCGGATTGCGAAAATATTAGTTAAAACAAATTCCTCTAACAACGAAGGAAGAAGTCTTCTTGAGGGTAACGAAGAAGATGAAGACTATTCAGTAGACTTCGTATAGTCGAAATTTGTACGAAGGAGAATCTCTTTTTGCAAGAAGACCCAGAGCTGGGTACGGCAGTGATGATAAAGGATCGGGTTGTGAAGGCCTATCTCTGAATGAAAGAGCTGGATACCCGTTTTGAAAATGAAACTTATGTTGATAATTGGTTAGTTCATTTGTTATTTAATAAATTGTTGGCGACTGTTAAACATTAATTGTATGGAATCATATGAGTTTTGTTCATTGTACTGTTTTGTCTTCAGTTGTTACTGTCAAATCCAGGTCTTTAGAAGAGTTTCGAGACTTATGGAGAGAGATGAATTGAGTGTTGGTCCAACTCGCGCTGTTGGGTTCCCCTACAACACATGATCGACCATGAAATGCTTTTTTAATACTCTTTATTAGTATTTGTTTCCCTAGTTTAAGTTGCATATTGACGTTGTTCTTCAGTCTGGCCGGTTTGTTGTTTTGTTAGCCGTGATGCGCGGAGGTGTCTCGGATTGTCCATCATTCTGACGTCAATTTCTTCAATTTCAATTACGCGCTATAAAAGAACCAAAGCGTATACACCTTAAGCGTATACGCAAAGGTGTCTGGGATTGCGCATCATTCTGACGTCAATTTCTTCAACAGAATTTGTCCAAATTCCCTATTTTGACAATGAATAACTCAAAAACTACAAAATATTTTTATATTCTATCTGCGGCATGTTGATAAGCATGTTAAATTCTATACTTTTCAGCAAAAAAAACTATATGTAATTTTAGGCTGCATAAGCCCTTTAAGGTTATCCACCAATGTGCCATCAGGATAAAGCAACTGAAAGCGCTCTGGTGATGCAATGATTATGTCTGAAGAGTTATGCATGGCGTGCTTTACAACTCCAGCATTCAGTATGTCTTCACTGTTTGCCGACTTTCGGGTTTTTAGAGGAAGATTTTTTCCTCTCACAGGTTTTAAGCCACCATCTTCAGAGTTTCTCATCAAACATATGTTGATAGTCACTACTTCGTCTTTGGACATTGCTTGCTTTCCTTTTTTGTTCGTCTTAAAGTTACTTTTCCGCTCTTCTTTTTTCTTGTCCATGAAATCATTGAGAGAGAGAACGGACCTCTGGCTTTCATTTCTTGATACAGCACCATCATTACTGCTACCAAGATTGCTTCTCGTCAAATTAGCGGTAGAATGGGCCGGGGAACCACATCTTACACAGAATTTATAATTCTCTTTGATGGTATTCCCACAAGAGCTACGAAACATGGCTCAAAATGGCTGCTCTGCTCGTGTTGGAGTGAATGTCAGGAACTGGAACTGCCAGGCAATCAAATCAAGGCCCAGTGATATTGTCTTGAAAGAAAGCTCGTTACCATTCCTCTGGCTTGTGTTTTGAGTTTTGGGGCGTGCTTTTGAATTTGGTTTTGTGTTTTTGAATACTGGTTTGTGTTTTCGAATATTGATTTGTGTTTTCAAAAACTGATTTGTGTTTTCCAATATTGATTTGTGTTTTCCGATATTAGTTTGTGTATGACCCGTTTGGGCCACCGTACCGCTACGTCTTACAAAGCAATTTAGAAAGAAGTGATCATCATCGTGCAGAATTTCGATTATCCGAAAATAATGCCATGTTATTCCCGATACAGAACAAGCAGCTGCATTGAAAAGCAATTGTCTCATCGTCCGTATCGGTTCAGAAAGCCTCATTGAACACGCTCGTTCATTTACGACGGGACAATACCATTCACTCTTGGCACACACAGCTGGCTAGCGATGTCGATTGTCGCGAGCTTCTGTCAACGGTGAAAAAGACATTTCTCCTTCAAGATGCCACCGATCAAAACAACGACAACGACGATGACAACAAACCAGTTCCTATTGTCGACGACAACGATAACAACAATGAAACAGGTACGGCCAAGACAGCATTCCACGATGACACAAAAAACGACGACGACGACGATGAACCGTACAGCACTCATCTTTTCAACATGCCCTCCTTACCGAGAGAATCACTACGTGGCATGATAGCTGCAGATGCGGCCCAAGTTCGTGTTAACGTACAACGACTAAAAAGTACAGCAAATGTCCATCGTTTCTTCCGAACAGTAGAAGAAGTGAATGCATTTATTATTCGCTTTTTGAAATGTAGGGATTCTCTACTTCCTCCTTTTGTATCTCTTTGCGAAGGTGTGTCGCATATTGAAATCGTTCCAGCTGGAACAACGACGGATTTCCTTCTAAAAGTGCAATTGTTTGGAACGTTTTGACCGAACCTCGACCCGTCCGTGTTGGAACCATTCGAAAACAGACAAACCTTCCGCCAGTATACACTTTTAATTCCGTTGCAAGTTGTTTGTAGGTATTGTAGAAAAGCATTCGGACCTTTAGAAGGTTCGACACACAACAGTTCTTGCAAAGGTTGCATCAACTACTTGTTCTTGCAAAAAGAAGACAGCAAGAAGATACGAAAGTATATTCGTTTTCACACAAGAAAACGTCGACGACAAGATATGTCACTTCTTGCTGCTGCTGCTCTTGGAACATCCTTGTCTTCAACAACAACAACAACAACAACAACAACAACAACATCAACATCATTGCCACCATCGTCATTTCGAATAATTGGCAACAACATGGTTTCCTCGTCGGCGACAATTATGACGACAGGCGTGGCTTCCTCCTCAAACTCAGTGCCTCTGGCAAAGAAAACTTGCCCATGTAGAGCAGTGCAAAATTTGTCGTCCTCCTTGCAACCACTGTTGACAATATCACGTCCATCACGCCCTACCACAACCCCCGTCAGCATCCTTGAACTATTTGTTGTTAGCTTTATTATTATACGCTGTTTAATAACAAAAACATTGCTTGATCTTAATCGTTGCCTATTCTTTCTTTTGTTTTCTACCTTGACATATCATATATATAAGCGCAATGCGAGTCATTACACTCATCACTTTGAGCAGATAATGGATCTCTCCGAGATAGACATTATTTTCGCTGATTATATTGCCGCATTCGATAATACTGCCTGCAGCAACTGGGACCCTCAACACAAACAAAATGGATCGGAAAAACAACACGATATCGAAAGACAATGACTTCCGATTTCGATTCCGATCGATAGCAGTTTTTGTTTTAAATTCGCATCAAATCGTCACACTACCGGACTATACTCGTCAATACGTGTATCAACACCATCGTTTCAACAACAACAACAACAACAACAACAATTGCCGTTTTCCGCATCGCAAATAGCAATGTCGTCGTCCTCGTCGTCACCACCGGCAAAAAGAAGATGTTAAACAACAACAACAACAACAAGAACGACAACAACAACAAGCACCTTTATCGGCGACAACACTATGGAGAACATATATCCATTTCTCGCATCGCGTTATCTACAATGCAGCAGCGATGTACCACTGCTGCAGTCCAAACCGATGGGTGTCGGCGGCGGCGACGAAGTCGTCATAGATTCCATTTACACACCGGATCATCCGAGCCTCAACGCTTCACAGTACACGTGCGTGAAATGTGATGTGCTCATAGAACTGGAAACCCAACACGTACTTTGCATTCCACGACAAAGCCGTCGTCGACAACAGCTGGCATTCTCGCACTCATAACAGTTTATTTTTTTTCATCTACTTATCCTTCATATCAATTTTATTTTGTTATCAAATTATACAAACACACAATCGATATGTCTTCTTTTGGTTCTCCTGCAAATCATCACGATGTGTTCAAGTACGATCACATAAAAACGATGACCAGTTTCGGTTCATTGTCAGCGCGCAAAAAATGTGATCCGTACACACCCAAACCACACAATCTCAACGAGATACTACACGGACACGGACGTCTTGTGACAATGAAATCGAAACAATCTCAATGTCGTTGTCGTCGTTGTCATCATCGCCCTCCTCATTCCGACAATCAAAAAGTGTTGGAAATGAATCGAGTTCGCGATACCGCACAATTGCCTCCGTACATGAAAGCAAGCATCTATGCAACAACCCTACGGCAACATCAACAACAACACTTACACCGGTGCAAAAACTGGCACCGGCCGTTGGATCTCACGCTAACCTGCCCGGCGTGACGACAAAAAGCAACGTCTACCAAAACTACGCCAATGCAGGTTGCATGGCCAAAATCAATCCCTTTGCCGTAGGAAAACTACGAAAACCAATCTACTACGACTCAACCTACCATCTGCAAAATATCCTCACCTAACAGTTGAAATTTTTTACATGTATATATACACACACACACACATAGTATGCTTCAATCGATCGATCAATCAACAGGACAATAATGGCAAAACCTTTTAATCCACAACGACGGCACCTTCGTTGATACAAACGAATCGGCTTTGATGGTGAGAATCAACAACACGTCTATCCAACAGGACCAAGATACAATTGGACTTTTCATCCGGCTCAATTACGCAGTCAATTGAAAAAGTTTACAAGACTTCCCTTGTCAGCACTGATGATTCGACTGAAAAGCGGATTAAAATAGCGACAAAAACTAACAATAGCGGCAAACCTCCCACGCATCAACAACACAACAATAGAATGGAATTTCCATTCTCTCTCGAACTCCTATAAATGCGAGACGAACACACGGACACACCATTACACACCAAATCGCGCCGCACAACAAGAAAATGAGCTATATAGAAGAAAACACCACCAACAAGGACAACAATGACCATCAACAAATTAACACCGATGTAGATGATCATCATGGTTATCGACACACGGAGAGCCCTTTGTTTTTCAGTTCTTCGTTGGCACCAGGATGTGTAGCATCTGGGCTTTGCATCTGTCGGGGTGTTTTTCCAAATTCTCCTGCGAGACAGCATTTGCTCTGCTCTTGATAGTGATAAAAATAACTCATGTGATATCAATTGATCATTTTCGGATACAGATCTTAAATCAACATCTTCCATATTCTGCCTTACTTGATCTGTGAGCTCTGGGGGCATTTCTTTAACATAAGCTTCCTGAAACATCCTATCTAAATGCTTGGAGAAGGCCTCATGCACCATTTAACTTCTGTTATAATGTTTCCCTGACAAGACCCCGTTTATGCCACCAGATGTAGAAAGGCCAGCCTGGTAAACAATATCTTCAAAGCTGCTGCGAGCTACCACTTTGCTGATGGTTACAAGAAACTTTATAATGGCATGCAAGTCTCCTAAGTGTATGATAACGATCTTGAACTCCAGAGGGTTGTTCCAAATGACATGCTAAAACCTTTGTGCCACACCTTCATCAACAGTCACATGAGTACACCTCATATTGGATATTGATGCTAATCTTTGCAATTGCGCAATGCATTCAATCACTGTACTGTGTGAGATGGGATTTCTCATAGGATGAAAAAAGGTAACCGTCATGCTAGAAGAATATGCAACTTAAGCGGAAATGGGCATTGATTGGTTAATGTCATGCGCCCATAGTTATGAAGTAGCAACGTGTTATCAACATTCAAAGCAAATGGTCAGCAATGCCGTCTTTACAGCAAGTCATAAGTTTGTCAGGTTTCCTTTAAGGAAGATTCAAATTGCATCAATAAAGGAGAAGTTAAATATAACTCTAGGTTTTTTCTGGAAGTTAAATTTAATGGCATGGAACTATCGGCAAGCATGCGAGCATCTATGAAAGATCACTCTTACAATGTTTGTCTAATTGTTCATTGGTGATATCGATTCTGGAACTTGTGAGTGCCCCAGAGGCAATTGGCTTTGTAGGCATATGGCTCCTACGGCAATTTATTTAAACAAAAAAGGTTTTTTGAAGACAAGTTTACCCAAGAGTTGAGTAGCACATCAAAAACAACCAGCAAAGAAGCAGGAATCGGCTCCTAAAATGATGAGTGATTTCGTTAAATCTTCAAAGCCAGATTTTTCTGCCATAACTCGAGCAGTCCTTAAAAAAGACATAAACTTTTTCTTGGATGAATTGGTTCAGATAAATGTTAATTGCCCCTTTCAATGGATTTTATCTCCAGAATAAATGGATGAAATGGAAAATATTTTCCACATTCTGGTCCAGCCCTCCAACAGGATCCATATGAAGGATAACACTCTCTCCCCAGTCCTCTGACTCGTATCTTTCCCAGTTCTGCAAGCAAAGTGTGGTTGCAAAAGTTTGGATGCTTTCTGCTTCTTAGACAAGAATCTACTGTTTTCCTGGCAAGGGAAGTATAGTTTGCTTATTTTTACTTTCCTTTTGTATCATGGATGATGAATCTGGGGCCATCTCTGTTCTCAGAGAGATCGTTGCTCGTGAAAATTATATGGAAGGAGAACCTTCCATTCAGACTGATAGTGATAGATTTATGAGGGAAAATACTAAAACTATGAATGAAGTCCAGTCTGCTATTTCTGAATTGACTTCAGCAATTAAGTTCCTTGTTGAGGGTGGTATTCCTCAAAATGACCAGCATCAGAGTGATGAAATAGAAACCGACACCAGAGATCAGTATGATTATCTTTCAATTGCTGGGAGTGCATACTCTCGTGTGTCTATCCCAGAAGATAAATTATCTGAGTCAAACCCGAAGACTGCAACATTGGCTAGAACAGATTGGCCTTCCCTGGGCTCCTTGTTTGATCAACCTGCTTCATGTTGCCAGGAAAAGGTTAAAAAAGTCATCAATAATTCGGAGCCACAAGAATTGATTTCGAAGAGGAAGCTTTGGGCTTTTTTAAGGATGACAAACCAATTTTTAAGTGAATAAGGTGAACCAATTTCTCAAAAGTTGGCTGAAAAATTGAGCTTTATTGGCAGAAATATGCCACTCAAAGGTAATTGTGGTCAACTATTCACAGGAAATATAAATTGCCATCTAATTTTCCTAAGACTGCTGTTCCGAGTATGCCTGGTGATGTTTTTAAGTTAAAATCATTGAAAGACTTAGGTTAGAAACGAGAAAAAGCTTTATGCAACCCAACAAATTCTGGTGAAAATAACTGCCATTTTATCTTCAATTTGCAATACTCTCTTGCAAGCTGACAAGACCAACATCATGGTTGACAGAAAACAAATCATTTCTGAGGCCTTCGATGCCATTACATTATTATCTCACTGCTCTCTTGAGATTGGAAACAGGAGAAGAGCCAATGTAAGAAATGCCTTTGACCCTGAAATCAGAGATATTTGCGATGTGTCTGCAGAACAAATTGAAACCTCTTTGTTGGGTGAAGATTTTCACAAAACAGTAAAGGATGCCAAAGAAATGGCAAGAATTGGTCACATTGCTGAACGCCCAAAGCATGATAATGCTGCAACGCAGTTTATAGCTCGCCCTCATCATCAACAGAGTCGACCTTCCTCTTCATCAAGGGAGAATTTTTTAGGACGGGGCTGGAAACCTGGACCAGGGCCCCAAAAATTTCGCAGGAGGAACAACTTCCAAAACTAACAGTAAGTGCTTTTGAAACAACCCATACTCGTAGCAGAATTTAAAGATAATCGTTAAATGCACATTACCCTCAGATTTTAATGATATGAGTTAAAAATTGGCTGCAATGTTCAATCAAATCCAACTCAATACAAATTTTTTTAACAAAACATCGCACGCAAATATCAGGTAGGCCTAGTCAATGCCATGCAGAGCAGTTCGGTAACAGCTCTCGGACACTCTCTATGTGGCGAATTATTTTTGTTAGGTACTCCCTTACCTACCTTCAGACTTTAGCTTACTGGAAATGGACAAGGATAATGCAGCTGCTGGTAAGTAAGTTTTCTAACTTGAAAATTATCCCTTGCATTCCTGTCAACCTACCGGCAATGACACCTTCAGACAGTAGCTGGGCAGGCTCATGTAAATGGCCTATTCCTTTTCAGTCACTAAATGGCTAGTCACCAACTAGCCTGGAAACTTATTGATTTCAACCTACTTTTCATATTCTTAGCTCCTGTACCAGTATCTTACTGTGAAAACTGACCTTCGTAATCGAGAGCTTAAACTATCCTATCCTGAATTGAAGGAAACCAGTCTTGTCCGGAGATTAGGGCTATTCTTCCGAGTTTTTTTAGGCCGCTTTGCAAGATTTCTCTTTTTGTTTTTAATAGAGTAGTCCAAGTAATAAAATACGCCGTAACCCTGTCTCTCGTCTCATCCAATGCTCAGTTGGGAAAAGTAATACTTGGTATTGTTATACCTGTCTGTATATGTAATTAATGTGAACGAAAGAACACAAACAAGGTAGCCTAGGCCTAAATCAATATCAATCTGGATGTTTGCAGGCTTGATTGAAAATGCAATAATTTGTATGTTTTGTTAATTTTCACTGTTTCCATTGATTTGTACAGGGGTAAAATATTTTATCATCTAAGACATTCTGCTTATCAAATTTTTGAGCACTTGGCCCAGAGTGGAAACTTTTTTGTGCACAGGTGCCCTTTTGGTGCAGCTCAAATTTCAGCTTGGGTGTGGTCCTTACAGGAAATCCAGACTGGGGTCAATGATGTTCAAATATCTGAACTCTATAGTTTTGGTCTATAGCCCTGTTTATCCTTACTGGAACACTACATTACATTGGCACTACATAATAAAAACTTAAGCCTGGTTCTTCTTTGGTCAAAGAAGGTTGACCCAAATTTAGGTTGGCAACATTTACCGGCATGGTTGACACCCAGGATGGTTGAAGGTGCTGTGGCATCGTGCCGAGCCCAGCCACGGTAGCGTCACAGCCAGGGTGGAAGTCTCTGCTGACCCGTGATGTCAAGAGCTCAGTGTGGTCAGGGTTCGAGTCCAGCCACGGTAGCATCACAGCCAGGGTTGAGGTCTCGATCAGTTAACCTACTACTGAGATCCTAGCAACTGGCGCTAAAACACCATTTCACCTTCACCCAAATTGAAAGGAAAATTTGAATTCTGTATGCTTTTAATGGCACAGATTGCCAAGTGAAAATAAAAACAATTTGCTGCAAATCACATGGAATACTACATTTTGCGTGTTAAAGTGGATGGCCTATACTATTTTTGTGAGCTCTTAATGGCCTAACTGTGTACTTTCATACACTGATGTTATAAAAAACTTTGTAGACTATTTGTGGGTTTATTGTTAAATGTGATTATTGTTATAGATGGTTCCAAAGGTGGGAAAATCAAGAAAGGTCGAATTCTAGATCCAGATCGTTGTCTCACTGATGTGTTGGAATTGACACTGCCATCAAAAAAGAAATTGATGAAAAAAAATGTGACAAGGGAAATAGTTGTTGAGTATGCAAGCGATTCAGAAACTGATAAAAGAGTAATTTCAAATCCAAGAAGACATGGTGACAGAAAGAAGCAAAAGTCTCAACTGGAAAATAATGAAAACATGACAACTTCATTCCCAGGTTAATTTTTAAATTAATCTCCCTGAGTAAAACACATCATAGGTAAAAATATGCTCAGATATTTTCTGGTTAAGGTTTGAATGAAAACAACAATTCCCAACCACAAGATTGTGTACTACTTCAGCTGTTATTCAATTTTATCCTGCCTTAAGGTACTGAATTCATAAAGGAATGGCTTGAAAAGTATCAATTATTTTCAGTATAACAGTTATGCTCTCTCATTTCTATAGGAAATATTAAGCATATGTGTAGGACAATTTTTTCCTGGAATGCTGAGTGTACAGTGTGCCTTGCTTAACAACTAGTTTTTGGGTGCTTGAAACTATTTCAAAACAGGCAGTGAATATGAAATGTTTTGAAAAAGCCTCTTCCATCAAAGAATCCAATCTTTGATGCAACTATCTTTGATAGTATGTTTTAAATATTTTTTTAGAGCACCAATTGTGTATGGAAATTGACAGTGAAGGATCACATAAAGATGCAGAGCATATACCGGAGAATAATGAAAAAGGTATGCTTTATTGGAACAAAATTGTTTTGCTGCAATCTGGTTCTTGTTCTAATATAACCTGGTTTAATTCTCTTCTTGATTGGTAATAGTAGTTCTGTCTCTTCCTGAGGCTAATAGTTGTAATGATGACAATAGTAAGAGCAAATGATCATAATCATGATGATAATAGTAATATTGCAAAAAATAACAATAATTAAAAGCATTACAAACTTGTGCTTGCATTCCTTTATTGCTAAATGTTTTGTCAGAGAATTGTTTTGATGACATCTCACATTGACTGTCATTCTTGTGCTACTATTTTGCTATTTTTAATGGTGCTTTCATGTGTCTTTTTCTTTGCTACTCAATCATAATTGTATTCTCATAATTTGATTATAGTTGTAATCATTTTTTTCATTTTTGATGTAACTTCTGCATCATGGAGTTATTGGATTTATCTTTTAGACCTTAAAGCTATGATTTCTGAATGTGAAAAGCTGACACTATCTCAAAAAGACAAACCTGAGTCATCTAAGTGGACAGACAGATTGGAGAAAGCATCAGCAATGTGGGAAAAACATAGAAATTTTATTGCCGAGTGTGCCCTAGAGATGTGTGTGCCCTTGAATATATGCGAAAACTGCAATGTGAAGAATCCAGAAATAAGATGCCTAGACTATGCTGATTCAAAGTTTTTGTGCATTTCATGTGATGAACTTGTACATGAGAAATTTCCTTTGCATGACAGAGACGGCTGGGTGGATGGCTTTATAAACCATTGCTTCCAGCGGAAGCAAAAGATGCTGCCAGTGCCAATATAATTCACATTGGTAAGGCGCTGAAAGTGCTATGTATAATTTTTACATTCAGGGTGTTATTTCTATTGATGAAAGAATAAATTTTTCTGCTTTTTTTGTATACACAAATCTGGTTGTATGTTTGATTTTAATAAGTGCTATTTTTGTGTCAAAGCTTCTTGTTCTTTTATGTATAACTTATTTCTGTTTTTAGATCGGAGACCAGTTCTTCATTCTAAGAAATGTCCTAAATGTAAAAGTTCAGAGCTCGAATGTCAAATTATTGATGAAGATTGTATAATCGTAACTGTTAAGGGCATGCCTTGTTTTTTTGTCCGCATGCCTACTTCTTTTCCATTTTGTTTTCTAATATATATATTCTGTGATGTCACGTGACGGTGGCGAAACTCTGCCTAAAACAATAGATTCGACCCGACACAATAGGTCGAACGCCCCAAAACAATGGGCCGAAACGGCGAACGAGGTATCCATAAAGGCTTTTTTTTGAGGCCCTCAATCTGCCCTATTTTTGAGTGAGTTGTTCTTTGCCTGCTGGACCAAAAAGTTATCTATATGAGAGCTCACAGTTTCCACTAAAAGGTTTGGAAATTCTTTGTTTTTGTTCGCCTAATTGGCTATCACGAATAAACCACGGTTTACGCTGGCGAAACTTCCAAATTCGCGTCGCGAAATCCATTTTCGAACAAAGCATTCGCTGTTCACGTGATGCGTTTCGCCTCTTGCTGCAATGTGATTGGCTCTTTCGCAACTTCACGTGAACAGTCACGCGTTTTTCGTTATCATGCAAAATAGCCCTCGGCTTGAACAACAGGTACTTTTGGAGAAGACGCGTGTTTTTGTTTTCAACACAAAGGATAACTGGGCGCCTTTCAAAGTGTTTTACGACCTGAATTATCTTTGTAAAGACTTGCTAATAGTTTGAGAGACCTCTGGAAAATTACAGGAGACAATTGAGAACACAGGTGATAGCTTTTTTGTGCTTTTCGAATGAGATAGTTGTAGTTTAGGTAGTAGGCGACCGCCATTGTTGCTTCGGCATGCTTGCGACGCTTAGGCTTAATGTAAACAAGCCCAAAGTTTTAACAAACAAATTATGATAAGGGGTTATCAGGCGAGCAAAGTGAGCCAAACTGTTGCAAGAGCCAGAGGCATGAGCGAAGTGAATGCAGCGCACGAAGTGCGCCCTATCAGTCAATGCTTCTTGATAATAGATAGACAGGCGAGCGCAGCGAGCTAACCCATTGTACGTGGGGTTGAAAGAGGCATGAGCGAAGCGAATGCAGCGCACGAAGTGCGCCCTATCAGTCAATGTTTCTTGATAATAGATAGAGAGGCGAGCGCAGCGAGCTAACCCATTGTACGTGGGGTTGAAAGAGGCATGAGCGAAGCGAATGCAGCGCACGAAGTGCGCCCTATTAGTCAATTTTTCTTGATAATAGATAGACAGGCGAGCGCAGCGAGCTAACCCATTGTACGTGGGGTTGAAAGAGGCATGAGCGAAGCGAATGCAGCGCACGAAGTGCGCCCTATTAGTCAATGTTTCTTGATAATAAATAGACAGGCGAGCGCAGCGAGCTAACCCATTGTACGTGGGGTTGAAAGAGGCATGAGCGAAGCGAATGCAGCGCACGAAGTGCGCCCTATTGGTCAATGTTTCTTGATAATAGATAGACAGGCGAGCGCAGCGAGCTAACCCATTGTACGTGGGGTTGAAAGAGGCATGAGCGAAGCGAATGCAGCGCACTAAGTGCACCCTATTAGTCAATGTTTCTTGATAATAGATAGACAGGCGAGCGCAGCGAGCTAACCCATTGTACGTGGGGTTGAAAGAGGCATGAGCGAAGCGAATGCAGCGCACGAAGTGCGCCCTATCAGACTATGTTTCTTGATAATAGATAGACAGGCGAGCGCAGCGAGCTAACCCATTGTACGTGGGGTAGAAAGGGGCATGAGCGTTAGCGAATGCAGCGCACGAAGTGCGCCAACCATAGGCGAGCGCAGCGAGCTAACCCATTGCAAGTGGGGTTGAAAGGGGCATGAGCGTTAGCGAATGCAGCGCACGAAGTGCGCCAACCATAGGCGAGCGCAGCGAGCTAACCCATTTTAGTGGGGTAGAAAGGGGCATGAGTGTCAGCGAATGCAGCGCACGAAGTGCGCCAACCAGATTAAGCCTTTTTTACTTGACGGGCTGGGGCGAACGAGCGAAGCGAGTGATGACCCCTAGTTGTTATAATATTGTGATATCCTCACAAAAATTATTGAAATTTTTCCTGTATCAAAATTTAATGGATTGTTACCACATTTACAGGTAGATTTGACTTGAAGAAATACTTCATGTTATGTAAATCTTGTTGTCATGAGTGGGATCCATTTGACCTGAAAACCCTAATCAAGTTCAGATTATGGCCTGGTAGCCCAGAAGCATGTACATACTTATTTGACCAGGATGTGTTTAGATTGTGGAATTCGTTCAGTGAGAGAATTCCAGGGTCCTCTATGGTGGCCCATGCGTGCCACGTGAAAATGGATGGATTAAAATTATATTACTTGAAATATTTTATTTTCATTGTCTTTATTTCTTTTTCTATTTTGTATGTTGTTTTTATTTTTTTATTCTTTTTATCTTCTTATTTTAGTTTATTTTATTTTTTTTGTTTTGTGCTATTTTATTTTATTTCTGTTACAATCAATTTATTTTTTTCGTTTTATTTTATTAAAGTTAATTTCAAAACCTTTCAAAATAAAATCAAAGTAAAAACTAAAAAAAAAAATAAAAATTAAAGTAAAAAAAAATGAAACGAAATGAAACTAAATTTTCGTCGTGGCCCAGGCGTGCCATCGCCAGTAGAAACGCATGCATGGCCCAGCCGTGCCACCATGTGCTAATTGTTAGTGCCCATGCCACAGAACAACGCGACCGGACCAATCCTCTCCTTCCTACCCTCCTCTCTCTTCCGTTCCTCTTCCTCGTGCCCTAACTGGAGATTCATGTCGAAGAGAAAGCAATGGGACAATTGTCTCAATAAAATGAAAGCAAAGCGGCTTGGAAAGAAAGCTGGCGACCATGAAGAAGAACTTCTCACAGTGCAACAACTTTCTGCATCTGTTGAAGGGAAAGCCCAAAAATACACAAGAATTGGACCACTTACTACGGTACCGCTAAAGGGAGATAAAACTCTAGAGGACATCAAGAAATCGTGTATTCAGCACTTTGGAATCGATGAACAGATTTTCAATTCTGATGTACTTGCTGGGGAGAGAGGTCCATCTTACAATGATCTATGTCAGATAAAAAATTGGAAGCTTTTGCATATTTGATTCATCAAAGCAGGAGACGGGGGTAGACCTACTAGTGGCTCATCAGCTGTTTCAAAAACAACAAGGAATAAAAGTTACAGACACAGCAGAGAGATACAACCTTATGAAATGGAGGATGAAGTGCACATTAATGATAGCAGGTCACCGTCAATACCGTTTGGAGGCAGTGAATATAGAGTACCAGAGTCAACAGTTTTTGCAAAAACTGTTCCGCTCAGTCAACTCATCAATCTTGGTAAGTTGATCCCTCCAAACAATAAAATTGTGGCAATAGAGTTAGAAGCCTTTAATGTAAATCTTAAATCCTGGCAAGACCCATTTGGTGTGCAGTTATCTGTCAGCCTTGAAAAATTTGCCAGTGGTGGATCAAGAGATGCTTATTTGGCAAAAGGCATCAAAGGCATAGAAGGAAGATTTGTCGTAAAACGGTACAGACCTGACTGTATTGAAGAGATAGAGAGGCTTTTTAAGTCCACAGAAGATCACACTCGTAAAACCGTTCAGATGCATGCACTTGCACGACACTTTGCCATGATGTTGGATGATGAATGTCCCGAAAACTTTGGAAAAACTTTCCAATACACAAAGCTTTTTTTTTCAAAGTTGGAGGGTGAGGCAATTACAATTGAAAAATACATGGATGGGGCGTTCACAAAATATATAAATAACACAGGTGCTATTAATCACGGAGATGATAGTGAAGCTGCAAAAAAGGCACAAACATTCACACACTACTCCTACATAAAATCTGGAAAGCAGAGTATGGTTGTTGACATTCAAGGTGTTGGGTTCAATCTATGCGACCCAGAAATTGCAAGTAGCAGACTTTATGCTGATGATAGTTCTATCTAATTTTGTGCTGGTAATCTGTCAACATCTGCTATTGATACATTTCTGGAACAGCACCTATGCAATCAATTCTGTGAGTCCTTAAACTTGGACATTAAATAATGTTCTCAAATTATTTGCTATCAGAACCATTTCTGCTCATAATTTTTTTAAGCATAGTTTTTAAAAGTGTCTTCAGGTTTATTTTCAGAAGTACAGGGTGCACATTGAGATCATATGACCTAAAGAGGATGTGGAACATCTAAACAGTTTTTAGGTCATCTGGTCGGTAGTGCCATTGGGCAAGTAATAAGTTCAATTTTATGATATTTGACATTAAGATAATTTCTATCTCATAATTTTTTTTAACTTGAAATATAAATCATAAGCTTTGTTGTGTTTCTTTTAGTTATGTTAGTTGCAGTGCCTAAAGTCTTGTTTCATCAAAATTTGATTTAAAAAAAATGAATGCATTTGAAGCATCTCTTGGCTCTAGATCTTGTAGATTCGGAAAAATGCGTTCGCATTCCTCACAGAAAGGTGCCTCCAAATAATCACCAGTTCCTTCATGCAAGTTACACAGCTCGGCAACTTCATCCAAATACCTGCTTTCCAATTGGGTACCACATTTAGTACCGCCGTACTGTTCTGGAAAACTGTATATATGATCAGGAATACCATCAGGCAATTCCTTCTTCACTTGTTTTCTTCCCTTGTGGCTATTCCAGATGGTGGTCTTGAATATGTTCAATTCTTTTTGAATCAGTGGTATATATATATATGCAAGCATTGATCTATGGAGATAAATAGAGCATGCAAAGAATTTGTTAATAATATTTAATTCCCGGGAGCCACTTATAAACTACAGTTAAGTTTAACAAGTCTCAGGGAACTTAAGATTTTCATGATTTTGATATAAACTCAGGTGTCAATATTCATGATTTGGTATATACTTGGATATAAATTTTTGTGATTTTGGTTTGATTATTGATGTTTGCATATTTTTGGCATGTTTTGGTATACATTTTTAAGAAATCGGTTTAAATTTGGGGTATGATTTTGGAGCTTCAATGGCACATCCCTACCAAAAAGTAGGTCAAGTGCTCCAACAGGTCTTCAATAAAGGTTTGGGTCTGGCCTCATACACTTTAAAACTTATAGACACACTGTGGAAATGAAAATGATGGAGCAACAATGGGCAAAACTCTTGTAGCATAACATGATGCAGTGCAAGACCAAAAATGGATTAACATAAAACATTGGGTATCTTTTCATGAATAATTTCAAAACCAAGTACCGAAAAGATGTTTGTTTGCTGGCTTGTCAAAATATTTTATGTTCATTTATATAAACTAATTGAAGCTAATAATATATTAAATATGCCACCTGTCATTCTCATTTGAAGGATCATATTGTCCATCTTCCAATAGTCCATTTAACTGAACCTTGAAGTACCTTTCCATGCGTTCCAATAACTTTCTCCACCAACGTTCAATTTTGTTTTGTGTTGAGGGTCCATATAAGACGGTGGCTGATGCATCTTCTAAACCATTCGCTCTCTCTTGCAAATAACAATGCATGGCGGTCATGATTCCGGTCTCAGTACCCTTATCTACGTGCAATCTGGATGGCAGGACTGTCAAAAATGGAAACCAAAAGTCAAGTTATGTAGTCGAAATCTAGTGCTTTATACTAGGTATATATCAAGTATTCAGGACTGGAATTATTGTGCCCTATTTCATATTTTATAGGCAGGATGCCCTAATTTCTTG
The DNA here is from genome assembly GCA_013076295.1 of Sanderia malayensis. Lineage (NCBI taxonomy): Eukaryota > Metazoa > Cnidaria > Scyphozoa > Semaeostomeae > Pelagiidae > Sanderia > Sanderia malayensis. The sequence goes on from RQOL01000139.1 coordinate 956,429, forward strand.
AATAGTACAATATCATTGTCGCTAAAATGAATGGAAAATAACATATCAATTTGCAAGAGAGTGAAAGCATTCTTTAGATTTGTTTCTTCATTGTACCTATGAACTCTGAGAACTTTAATAAGTGCCGCGGCACTTAATCGATCATTTACGATAATTTTAACAAACCTTTGTATTCAGTGAGGTAGTCAAAGTAAAATCTTCCAATGACCTCTGGTTTGTTGTTCGTGTTCCAGATTCTCAAGATTGTAATCTTTCCACTGAAGGTATCCTGAGCCCCATATATGCAAAGTGGAAACATCGACTTCTGGAAGCCACAAAGCTTATCGTGACCATCCAAGGACATAGTGTGATCCGGTCCCTATGAAAGAGACTATATATTAGACATTAATTTCTGTTCAGTTTTTCAATACTTGCTTATGTTAAAATGGCTAGCTATAAGAAATAATTAGCGCCTAAACAGCTTCATATGAACATTATTTATTCAATTTATCAATACCAAAATGATAGCTAGACCCAGAGATGGTGCCAGACCTGAAATCTTGGGGGGCTAAAACTTGCCATTGCTGGCAAAGTGCCAACAAAACATAGTGTAGTGGGGATATAGTAAGATAAAATTATAAGTAGAGACTTACCATGGACTCAAATGTTTTATTTCTTTTTGGCCTTTTTGCAATTCCAACATTACCTCTAGCTTTGAGTCCATCATGGTCTATATCGGTCATAATTGCATAAACAATTTCCCTGGGGACATTTAATTGATGCACTTCTCTTATTTTTCTGTGCAAGGCACGGTAACCGAGAAGTTTTCCTGGTCCTTCCATCTCTTTCCTGACGGCAACCTTTATCTCCTCGATATCTACGGTGGTATTTACATAGCGTATATTGAAGTATTGCATCCTTCGGCAAAGTGTTCGTAAGCTCCAACTGTACATAGGGTACTTGTCTTTTACCACATCTAAAACTTCCCTGCGGTGATAATTTCGTCGTACATATGTTTCTAAATCTTGTCTCAAGCTCTCATCGACTTTCCATTCCTCCGCATCCGCCATTTTAGCAAAATTTCTTCCAGGAAAGGAACGAGGAAGAATCAGAATAAGCAAAAAGGTTTCTGGGATAGGATTCTGGTTGTTCTGTGGCATGGGCACTAACAATTAGCACATGGTGGCACGGCTGGGCCATGCATGCGTTTCTACTGGCGATGGCACGCCTGGGCCACGACGAAAATTTAGTTTCATTTCGTTTCATTTTTGTTTTATTTTTTTTACTTTTATTTTTTTTTTTTTTTAGTTTTTTACTTTGATTTTATTTTGAAAGGTTTTGAAATTCACTTTATAAAACAAAACGAAAAAAATAAATTGATTGTAACAGAAATAAAATAAAATAGCACAAAACAAAACAAAATAAAATAAACTAAAATAAGAAAATAAAAAGAATAAAAAAATAAAAACAACATACAAAATAGAAAAAGAAATAAAGAAAATGAAAATAAAATATTTCAAGTAATATAACTTTAATCCATCCATTATCGAGTGGCACGCATCGGCCACCATAGTCCTCTGAAAGTGCTTTCCTGTCATCGCTCAATGATATTTCAGCTGAGAGAGGAAGGGTATTTATAATTTTTTTCTTTTTATAACAAATAATATGAAATCATTTATTTTATGTACATATAAAACAGGGTTGTTTGTACTTTTGTTTACTTGTTAAACTGTCTTTTAGTCTGTGTGTATAACAGTTTGGTTTGGTAGGTCGAGTTAAGGGATCTTTGTTATCTGCATTTTTAGAGACTTGCTTTGTCACAAAATTATCTCATAAGATTTGTCTTGGGAAAAACATTTTCATTAATCTAAACAATTCATGTTTTGAGTCATCAAATTAAATATTTAATACTGTGAAATATAGTGTTGTGCCATTTGTTTCTGGTTAGCTATTGCTAAATCAAATTAGAATATGGTTTTTAATCAATGGAACTAAAATTCATTTTTTTCAAATAGCAATAGCTGGGATTGAGTAACTTTATTACAAGTCAAAATGCACATCTAGTTGTACATCTATTGCAAGCCAAGATTTAGATCCCCCAGATGTCTATGTACATTCAAAATATGTTTTCTTTTACACGAGGTGTCTTTCTAGAATGTTTTATTGAATATATTTACCAAATATTTTGCTGGAAAACCTCGCATTGGTTAGTTAAATGATAAATTCAATAATTGAATTTTTTCAGCTGAAAGAAATTCATTCTCAAACCTTCACAAAAGCATTCAAAGAATGGAAATATTTGAATCATGAATTGGAACAGCTGCAGCAGAAAAATTGGATGGTTTGCCCCCCGTGTACAATATCTTAACACTCTTGCCATGTGGACGGCAATTGTAATTATATCGCTATAGAAATGCTGGAAGGTAACATTAAACTTGCCACTATTATGCAGTAAATATAAAATGTGGCTGAGAGTGACGACTGTAGCATTTCAGTTTATTCCATTTCCCTGCAGGTCATTTTATTGTTTATACTTTTCTGATTCTGCATGAAATAAAAATTCATTTTTACTTTAATATGCTTTTGGTTTCAAGCTAGGTTGTACAAACAGCCGCATAATTCCTGATGTAACTGTTTGCTTAATACAACATATATTTCACTTATCAGGAAAAGAAACTATGGAAATGCCTTTATTGAAATTATTTACTATGGAAATGCCTTTATTGAAGAAAATGACAGTGTCCTCGAATTCTTGAATGAGAGATACCAATACAGGGGAGGAGTGAATGCTAAGGTGATCATTTTATGTGTGATAGTACAATAAACACAACATATGTATGTATGTATTTTTACGAAACAGATTAGTTAAAAACAGATAAAATACAATATACACGGTTAAATGTACAGTAAACCACCCCTAATTACAGTGGCAGGAATAGCATTAAAAGGTCAAGCTAACCTTATTTCCATAATGGTCCCCTTAGGGTGTTAGTATAACGGAAAAAACGTTGGAAAAAAACAAATCTATATGTTTTTGATAAAAACCTGGTTTATAAGACTAAATCATGATCGAGAGAGATAAATGAAGGGACCTAACCATCATCAACAGAATCATTTTACATGTTTAATCTTTTGTTAGTGTAAGTGTTATTGTTGTGTAAGTGAAATCCTAAGTGATGTCTCCATTGCTGTGTATGTGTTTCCAACCTATTTATTATTTGGAGAAATGAATCCTACTCTTGCGCTATCTTCTTTAATATGCTGAATGGTGTTTGTTTTACTTCTTGTAACAATGTTTGCCATACTTATGGTACTATTTATAATTCATGTGAAAAAACGTAGTAATCCTCAAATAACGATTTTCTTCTTTCAGGAGAGCAGTGATAAGGATTGCGGCAGCTCATCTTAGAAGGCGGCATCAAATATTGGTCGCAAGCGTTCAACACTTGATGAAACTGGACTAGACATTGTCTAGTCCAGTTTCATCAAGTCAAGATGAAAGATGAGACAAGATGAAACTGGACTAGACATTGTCTAGTCCAGTTTCATCAAGTCGCCACAGCAGTCGCCACAGCATTGGTCAGAGAGCCGTCAATATGTTCCAAGGAGAGCTATATGGTTATGCATTGTTCTTGCAGAAAAGCTTCTTGCTTACAAGAAATGTGGAATTTTTCTTTTGTGATGTTGTGTGCAAATATTGGCCATGGGTTCTGAAGGTTGCACCTGAAGTAGCTAGAAAAATGAAACGAGCCCTGTCAATCATGCATGCAAAAGGACACGCTCCTTCCTATCAGGTAGGCTACTGTTTTAATTTAGCACAGTTTTGTGTGTCTTTCATGTATGTGAAGAATGCATTGAGAGGACATTGGAATGGACATTGGAATGCATTCAAATTAACTCAAATATTTTTTCTCTCGAAGGCGAATTTGTAAAAACAAAAAATGTACACAAATATAACACAAGGCAATCTTCTTCTGAGGGTTTTTCTCTCCCATACATTTCTACAAACTTTAAAAAAAACTTTCTCACTTTTGACGGTATTAAATTTTGGAACTCCCTACCTATAGAGTTCAAAACAATGTATAATAAAGATCACTTTGTGAAGCAGATGAAATACTATCTTATGAACAAAGTTTGAAAACCTGTATGCTTGATTACATTCTGATTAATTTATAATTGCATTTCGCCTTATTCATTAATTTTACTTTATCTATAATTCTTTTTTAATTCTACTATATTTTACTTTATTGTTATTATATCTTGTTGTTGCTATTCAAAGCTAAAAAAAATTTTTTTCTTTTTTATCATAAAAAGCGTCAAACTAGACACATGGCTCGATAGCTTGCCCAAAGTTTTTTCCATGTGTCCATCAGCCTAAGATTTCTTAATTACATATTTACACTTAACCATGTTTTTCTATTAAAAAAAGAATGTATTCCTGTACTTAATCTTTTATTATATCAGTATGATGTAATTAATCAATTTTATGCTGAAAAACATTTTGAGGAGTAGTTTTTCAAAACTGAAGATTTGGTATGCAACTTTTTTAGATAAGTTAAGCTAAGTTATTATAGATAAGCTAGAGATCTATAAATAATTGTCCAATGCCACAGTTTTCGTAATGTTTTTTGCCAACAGTCCTATCTGTCGATTTATTTTGGTTATAACAAGGTGACAGCAATTAGATGGTGGCTATATAGTTCTCTGCGAAGCTTAGCTGGCGCTGTCATTTTAGAATTCATATGATCTTTATATTTTCTTGAACCAGGTTCTCTGGGATGGTGAATGGCAAACTGGGGCGGGCAGATCTACTGGAGAGGAAACAGAACAAGTCAACGACTATTTATCGAGAACAGGAAGCACGACAAAGCATATGCTGCCAGAAAGTAAGTGAATCTAGAGGTGCTTTTGTTTGCATTTACCATAACACTGAAGATAACCTAAAGAATTTAATATTTGGTTTGTTTTTTTCTTACAAGACTCTGCAACATCGCTCATATTCTGTCTAGATGCTTCAACACTCTAAATTTTTTTGGCTCAGTATGCCAATAATCTTCGTTACATCTTTATTGCTTTTCAGTGAATTGTAGAATGCTTTTCAGCATTACTGTCTTGCGTTTATTTCCTAATGTTTTAACGATCCCCTGTGCGAGAATTGTAACTTCAATTTGCGTTAACCATGCAATTCCTGTCAGCATGGAATGAAAATAGCGATCTTCGAAAGTATGAAGCGAAAATGAAAAACTTTATTGAGAAAATTTGTGCGTCACGTTATTTTTGATAGTATATGCACATAACTTCATTTATTCTTTCGGAAATATCAAATATTGTTCATAGATTTTTAGACAGAGAAGAAGCATTGACAGAGTTCATGATGGCCTGGAATAAAAGAAAAATATTGAAACTACCAAAAGACCTCTGCACCCGCTACCTTAAGGTGAGCTTCCTGGCAGCATTTTGACAAAATTGCTTGGGATTGAAATTAATTGATTTATAAGATGATGCAATTTTGGTACTTCTGTATTAAGAGCGGTTTTAGTACATTTTATAATATTGCTTATAAATATATTTTCAAGCTGCAAAATATACTTAATCATGATTTCATAATTGACTCAACGCGAGTTCAAAAGATTAAGTATTATGATTGAATAATTACACCTTTTTTCTGCGTTTCCTTTCGGTTAAAATTGTAAATGAAGGACGGTGTTATTTGAACTGTTTTAAGGAGTTTAACGACCTTTTTTGTAGACCAACAAAGAGCTGCTGATTGTCTCCGAAAAGATAGAGAGTGCTTTTAAAGAAATGAGTATAACTGAAACTGATGCCGAAGTACATTCTTGGATAGAAGAGATAAAGCTCTTGGCATCTGGTAATCACACTGAATTGTGTCTGAATTGAGCCTTTTGATCTTTGATGCCTATATTGTTTTATTACTTATAATAGTAATAAGAGTAATTCATTTTTTTCAGTGGATCACTCAGTAGAAACGGATCCTTAAGTGAAAAGGCTGAATACATCCTGCCAGCTGCGATGTCAAAAGAAGACCAATAAGCGCAAGTTTTGCCGGAACTTCAGCAGTTGCCTGTCCCTCTTATCTCCAAATTACATTTTAAAGATATTCCACCTTCAAAAACTGGAAGAGTATCGCGTTTGACTCAATTAAGTGAGAAATACTATTCATTTGATGACAGCTTCCATACAGCACATGGAGAACTCATAATGTGCATCACTGACATGGTCAAAAGACAAATTGAGAAGATGTGCTACAATATGTCGCATTATTCGTTCTTGATAAAAAAGATTGCTGGTATAAAACCAAACTATTTTTTCGATTAAATAGACACTTTCCCAAAGTTGGTCACCGTTTTTCAGCCCTTTGTTGTTATTAGGGAGCTTTGAAAGCAATTCCCTTACTTGCTAGAATTAATTGAATTGAATACGTCGCTAGGGAAATTATTCCTAGAGCTTTCTTCAGAAAACATTAATGAAAAACGAAAATTAGAAATTGCCACCATCTTCTGCGGAAGCATCTACTGATTTGAATAATTTTTTGACATTCATTATCACATCAAGTCTTTTCCCTGTATTATTATAGTTTTGATCCCTTTCCCACCCAGATTTATTTTCATGTAACAGTTTGAATCTAAATGCTGGGACTGGAACATTTAAGTTTTTGGTTTGCCATGTGTCGTAAGTACTTTTCCTCTTCTTGTTTAGACAGGACTAAATGGAAATGTCTTGAGAAAACTGATCTCAAAAGAAAAAGCAACTTTATCGCTTTTTATCGATTCATACGAATCTTGCTTGCAGTTAAATGACCCTTATTCTATAATGACGAAGAAGATTAAAGAGGACATTCTAGCTGGAAATTTCCCCTGGAGAAGAGTACACGAACTTTCAGGAAATGGTAACGTCTTTTGAAGATTTATGTTTGCTTTACCTATAATTGGTTCAAGCTGGATTAAACGTTTTTACTATACATTTCAGTGCTTTTACTTTTCAACCAATGCTAATTATTGCAACAAAAGAGCATCTTTGTTGACTTTTTGGGGAGTGAAAGTTGGTGATAACTTGTACACCTACACCATAAAGAAATGACATAGCAGCTTGATCATAAGAGTGCAGTTTTATGATTAAGCGGCTTTGTCGTATTGATGGTGTTCTGTTGGTCCTAAAAATTGCAGTGTCAAGTTTGGTTGCTGTGCTGTTTTTACAAACAGCATTTTATTATTTTTGTTATTTGTGTTATTATTTTGTTTTTTATACAGTTGACATCGCGGATAAGCGATTGATTGTGCAATGGTGTCTGGTTTGTGATCGCCTGTCAGAGGAGAAAAACATAATCATCAAAGAAATGCACAGCTATCTATCACATTATAAAGATGTAGTTATGCCAAATCTGGAGAAAGAGCAACGTGATATTGCCGAAGGTCTTTGTGAGTAAATTTCATGTGTAGGATTCAAATGTAAATTCTGTCTTTAAAAGTGAAGTGGTGTATTGCCTTATTTTGAAATTAATAAAAATATATTAGCTACTCTTTCAGTAATTGGCATTTGTTGCTATCTTTCAGGGAACTGTTTAGGTAGTGACTCGAATAAGGACAATCATCAAGAGGACAACAAGGTAAAGATTTACTTCCTATAACTTTTTGTAATCTATGGTTACTGTTCTATTTTATGCGTGCACACTTCATTTTTGCGTAAACTATTTCATCAATAAAAGGTTCCAGTGCTTTCCTTTTGCTGTATATGAATCAATTTTTCAAGGTGTGCAAAATATAGTATCAGTTGAAATAAATCCGTTTGACGAAAACGAGTGCAAAACAGAGCCAAATACCCAACTGCAAAAATCCTTAAAACCAAATAATAGTAATAAAGACTTAAGGCTGTATCACGATTTTCCTTACAGATGCGCTACCAGCCAGCTGATTTGCGAAAGGATGTACTTTCTGGAATTCACGCTGTATTGTCACGGGGACGTGCATTTGCTGCGCAGAAAATATCCAACGGAATGTTCTGGTTCAAAAAGATATTTGCCGAATTTTCTTCCTGTTCGGAAGGACCTACCGAAAATCTCCCGAGAGTAGTATATAGAGGCTAACGACCATATGGACTTTTTTAATGTTTAAGAGCGGCGCGGTTTTTTAAATGTTTAAGGAAAAGGCGCGGAAGTTTGAATGTTTAAGCTGCGGATTAGGCGTGGAAGTTTGAATGTTTAAGCTGCGGATTAGGCGGGGTTGAAATTACTTTGGAAAATGAACATGTTGACTCGGGTTTCTGGAGGCGATTTAAATTATTTTAAAGTATAAAAAGAATTTGTTATTTTTTTGTGAATATAAAGTGGGAAAAAGGGTTATAAGGATAAAAATGGAAAACTGCAGGCAGGAGCAAATGAACAAAATGGAGAAAATCCAGAAAAAGATAAGAGGAGTAAATGATGAATTATTACGCAAAGTTAATATAATGTCAGATTGGGGTGAGAAGTTGTTAGAAACAGTTGGTGAAATAAAGCGAACATTAGAACAAAATTCTAACTCTAAATTTAAAATTTAAAAATCAGGGATTTGATTGGGATTTTGATGGTGAATATATGAAAATAGTTGATGGATTACAAGATTGTGCTGAAAGATTCCGAGGAGCAAATGTTGTGGACTATATCTACAACGGAGAATGAAATATCGGATTTGAAAAGTGCTTTTATATATTTGAAAACATGTCGATCTTATTCAAGTTGGATAGATGTAGAAATGATAAAAGAAGCACATTCATATTTCATGGAAAATGAAAGAGCTTCAGAGTTTTCACAAAAAGTTAGATGTACAAAATATGAAGGTGAAGTGTATCAGTATTGTCATCCTGATAAAATTGAAGGTGAGTTACAAAAATTGATTACACAACAAGAAAAGATGAATGCGTGGGAGTTTATAGTAAGGTTTTTATGGATCCATCCGTTTGCAGACGGGAATGGGAGAATTGCAAAATTGTTATATTATTTCTTATCAAAAGATTTGAAAATATGGACTAATCAAAGTGAATATATTCGTGAATGTATAAGTCTACAAAAGAAAATGGTGAAAGATGGGAAGTTGATTTATGAATAATAAACGATCAGGAAGTGTTTATGATTTAAAATGAATTAAAAAAAAGGTTGAATAAAACAATTTAAAATGAAATGAGGGAAAGAAATTGAAGTAATAAAGCATAATCACAATGGAAGTAAGAGACTTGTTACATCTATCGCATGAGGAGAAATTGCGATATATAGATCAACAGATCAGAAATTTAGAATGGGAGCGAAATACAGAATTAGCGAGTCAGACAACTAATTCAGAGAAGAATTTAGAGAAAGAGATGAGTGAGTTGAAAACACAACTTATTGCATTGAAAAGAGAAGATAAAAAAAGTGAAATTAATGCGGAATTAATTGGTGAGTTGTTAGATGAGCAGAAGAATTCAGGATTGAAGTTGGAAAGAGAAATGAAAGAAATAAGAGGTAAAGTAATAAAGAATGGGGAATTATTTGAAGATCTGTTGGATGAACAGAGAAATGTACAAATGAAAGTAGATAAATTACTAAAGAGTAAGGTTGATAAAACAGAACAGATGGATTTTCATGAGATTCGAATGTTAGAGAATAATCAGATTAAAACTGATTTGAGGATAAAAAGGTTAGAAGAGAACTATTATCATCCAGAGTCGATGAATGGCAATATGATTTGGATTATTGATAATTTTGTTAATGAAAGAAGGGAAGCGGTGATGGATGCAACACGATCAAATCATAGTCCAGTATTTTTGACGAGTAATTTTGGATATAAAATGGGTTTAAGAATCTACTTGAATGGAGATCAATCACACGGAGCGCAGAATAGGTTTATTAGTTTATATATTATGGTATATAAAGGATTGTATGATAACATTGTATCATGGCCACTAGATAAGCAAGTAACATTAAGAATAATTAATCAACATAACAGAAATTTAGATGTTCAGGAAACCTTTAGAACAAAAGTAGAAAGTGAAGCTTTTAAGAAACCAAAAGGTGTTAAAAACATACCTTCAGGAGTTCCATGTATGATGCCATTATCGAAGCTCAGTGAGCGAGGTTTTATAGTTGATGATAAGTTGTTTATAGAATGTAAGGTAGAGTAACAAGAGAAAAGGAACAATTTTATTGAACATTGTATCATTTTATCATTATAAATCTTATTGAAAATGATCATCCCATAAATCAAAAAAGAAATCAAGTTCATCAATTTCGGAGTCAATCTCGTTAAGCCATTTGTATGCGGCTAGTTCAGATTTATACCTTGAATTTGCTTGTTTAAATCTGGTGAATGAAAGCGGTTCCTGATCATCGGGTGGAAATATTTCTTCAACTTCAACATCAGGAATCTCGTCTTTCGTCTGGTTGCATGTAGGAACATGCAAATCGTTGTCGTCATCATCCCACATTTCAGCCGGCAATATGTTAAAATGGTTCTGTTTTTTTGTCGTGTTTATTCGTGTTCTGGCATGTTTATTCGGAACGTCTTCCAATCGATGGGCAGTGGTTTCTTGAACTCTGGTTTTGTGGCGTTGTTGTCAGTAAACCAATATGGGATTAAGAATAATTGATCAACATAACAGAAATTTGGATGTTCAGGAAACATTTAGAACAAAAGTAGAAAGTGAAGCTTTTAAGAAGCCAAAAAGTGTTAAAAACATACCTTCAGGAGTTCCATGTATGATGCCATTATCGAAGCTCAGTGAGCGAGGATTTATAGTTGATGATAAGTTGTTTATAGAATGTAAGGTAGAGTAACAAGAGAAAAGGAACAATTTTATTGAACTCGCATCATTTTATCAGTATAAAATAAATTAAAAATTATCGTCATATAAGTCCCAAAAAGTTCAAGTTCATCTACCTCATAATCGCTTCCTTCAATGCATTTTATTGTCTCTAATTCCGATTTAAATCGTGTATTGGCTTTTCTCAAACGGTTTAAGGAAAGTCCGTCTTCCTCGGTTGCCACTTTGATTCCCACGTCGGGAATTTCGTCTTCAACTTGCTTGAAATCCTCGTCATCATCACCATCCCACATTTCTGCAGGCAATATACTGCAGTCATTTGGTTTGCTCGGGTTCGAGCGGAACATCTTCCAATCGACTCGCTCACGTTCACCAAACCAATATGGAAATTTGAGCGTGGTGCGACCATTTTGTCTTACCTCACTTACGAGTCGGAGTCGCAGCTCTTTAAATTTCGTCTTCAAACTTTTGTCATGTTCCCATAACTCGTGGAACAGCGGATTGTTGTTAATGCATTTTGCTGTTTGATCAGCCTTTTTCCCTTCGTAAATACACATCAGCCAAAAAGGCTTTGGTATACTGCGAATGGTGGTGTACGTCAAAGTATCCATGTTCAAGAAAAATTAGAATTGAATTTTGAAGTAAAGTGTAAGTTTCTTTTATCGATATAAACTGGTCAAACTAGTTTGATGATTAGGAATCAAAGTCTAACTGCTTGGGAATGGGGGTGCAATTATATGATTGGACAAATGATGATTTGATGTATGGTACGATGAGGAATGAAATATGATTGGATAGAAGATAACTATTTTTGAAGGTTGAGGTATACTATGAATGGTGGTACACGTGAAAGTGTCCATGTTGAAGAAAAATACCGCTCAAACTAGTTTGATGATTAGGAATCAAAGTCTAACTGCTTGGGAATGGGGATGCAATTATATGATTGGACAAAATGATGATTTGATGTATGGTACGATGGGGAATGAAATATGATTGGATAGAAGATAACTATTGTTGAAGGTTGAGGTATACTATGAATGGTGGTACACGTGAAAGTGTCCATGTTGAAGAAAAATACCACTCAAACTAGTTTGATGAATAGGAATCAAAGTCTAACTGCTTGGGAATGGGGATGTGATTATATGATTGGACAAAATGATAATTTGATGGATGGTGCGATGGGGAATGAAATATGATTGGATAGAAGATAACTATTGTTGTCGCGAGTTAAATAACCGGGAAATGGCAAATTTTGTACAAACGATTTCTAAAACTGAAGAAAGAGAAGAAGAGAAAGAAAAAAAGAGCTGAAAATGGTGTATACGAAGAAAGCAACGCAAGCTGCAAGAAGTTTTACAGGAGAAGGTATGTTAGACGTTACAAAATTTACAGCTAAAGTTAAGAGAACCGTATGTGTTCTTGCACCGTTTTCAATTAATGGAGTTGTGAGAGAAGCGCTCGACGAACTCAATCCTCGTGAGATTTCGTATGAATTATCAACATCTCTGTTAACCTATTCAGTAGGTTTTACGTCATTTACAGATAGATTTCTGAATGTTATATTTAGTTTAGAGGAGGGAGAGATGTATTCTATCTTGAGAATTCGAGATGCAGTAAGTGAGATCCGTCTTTGTAATATGTATGTAAAGCGTTTAATTGGTGAAATTAAGAAACGCATTAATTTAGATCGGGTTGCTTTAAATTTAATTAAAATCATATTCCCAACAAATGCACAGTTAAGTAATATGAAGCATTTTTATGCTAATACTGACTTTATGTCAAAAGTATTAACTTACCGCTAAAACTGGATTGAAGCGAGATTTGGATGATGATGAAGATGTTGTTGAAAAAAGGAGACGAAGAAGGTTAAATATGAGGATAAAAAAGGAAAACCTCATGATCCGAGGAAAGAAAAAGGGGTGAGGAAAAAGGATATTCCTCCAAAACCAGCAGTTTCAAAAGCAACTGCTACAGAGGTTAAACCTGTGAAAAAGGTTGAAGAGTTGCCAAAATCAGTTCCCACCATAAATGAATTAATGGGGGAAACTGAAGAAATGATGCAAGCAACATCATCAATTTTAAACCTTGGTGAGGAATCGATCTTTGATGATATTTTGGATCATAATTTTATGAACGATTTTGACAATGAGCCACAGAAAAAAACACACGGGCGGATAGCCCAAAAAGGTGTTCCTGGAACTGGCTTGGGACGCGGTAAGCTTCACTCCTTTAGCAATATGGTGAAGGAGCAGCGAGAGAAGCATAGGATTCCAGGCTTATCAGATTCATCCTCCTCTTCAGAAGAGGAATAAAAAACATTGATAGAAATGAACGTTATGCATTATGATTTTTATATGTAGTAGAAATCATTCATTATAATTATTGTGAGAATTATAATAAAACAGTATACGTAGCTTTCAATAGTAGAACATTCCAGAACATTCTAGCAACTTTCTAATCTCGTAGAATCGATAGCCATCTTTAGTTTATTTAGGCCCAATGTAAACATGTGGCCTCGATTTCGTTTTGTTGACGTAATTGTAATTCGGCTACCTTCAAGAACCTTCTAGGGCTACCCCAAAATAGGTACGATGTAATTAACCCTATGATGGGTAATGATGACAACGTTACTAGAATATTTTTAGACTTAGATATAAAAGAGTAGAGATTGTAAGAATAATTATTCGTTCATTCGTTCAGATTCTTCATGTGATTCTTGTGAAACTTGTGAGAATTGGTAAGCTGTGAAACATTCAAGTTGTGATTTGTGAACAATCTGTGATTTATTGTCGTGGCTAACTATACGATTCCCGACACTATACATTACGTAGTAAAGATGTTTTGTCTTGTTTTTTTTTATTTTGTGTTCTGCAGAAAAGAAAGAAAATGAAAAAAACATATGAGAAAAAGAATATTTAATCAGATGAAAGTGAACAAATAATTAATTGTATGTAAGAGAATAATTCAAAATGCCATCGATAAAAAAACTTACGCAAGACACTAGAAGTTTTGAAAATGAAGGATTAATAAATTTGAATGAATTTTCAGCTAGAGAAAACAAACGATTTGTCTTGTGCTCCCGTTTGATTTTGCAAAATGTGCGTTGGAAATTTTGAACTGTGAAAGTAAGAAAAAAGTGAAAATTCAAACGAGTGAATCATATTTGAAATATCAATTAGGTTTTCAAACATTTGTTAGTAAATTTATGTTGCTTATCTTTGAAAAGAATATAATGAGTTGCGAGAAATTCTAGCGTTAGAAACAATGATAAATTTAAAGGATATGGTGAATAATTATGAAACACATTTGAGAGAAAAATTGTCACATAATATAGATACAATTGGAATGTTTTGTACAAAAGTATTGTTTCCAACCAATAATCAGTTATCAAAAATGAAATATTTCTTTCAAAATACAGATTTTGAGGTTGTAGAAAAGATGATTTATTAAAAAGAGAACATAATGTTTGTTATTTTGAGAATGAATTGATGGAAAATGTAAAACAAGTAGAAAGAGAAATTAATAAACGTGAAGAAGTGGATTCTGTTTTGAAAAAGGAATTGATGGAATTATTAATTATTTGTAATGCAAATATAGGAGTAGCAAATAACCAATCGATTGACGATAAAGAGGAGGTTGTAAATTATAAGTTAGAAGATAAAATGAAAGATATTTCATTACTTATTCGAAAAAATTATACACCGAAAGAGATTAATCGAATTACACATGTGGTAAATGAAATAATTTATGCAGAAGAAAAAGCTGACAGACAATTAATTGATGATTTATTTCAAAAAGAACTTCTCTTTCAAAAAGAGGAAAAAACGAAAATGTGTGATGAAATGTTTTTAGATGATTTGGATGAATTACAGACAACGTTAACTTTTGATGATCTAGATACAATTAATGATGATGTGGACTATATGTATGATTTTGAAGAAAAATCAATTTAAGTGATATAATATATTATATAATGATTGGTAGAAGTTGCGGATGATAAAAATGTTGAAACGGAAAATAGATGATATTTATTATATATCAGATGATGATGATGGAAATGAACAAAATGATATTGGTGATGGGAAGTATAATGATGTATTATTAGCAACAAAAAAAGGAAAGGAGCATTCACAATTAATGAAAATGATAATGCTAGAAAAGTATTATGCGAAGTAAATAGGATTTTGAATGAAGAACCAAATATATTTGACATTACGTTAAAAAATCCATTTACGTTATTACTTACTGGTAAATCAGGTTGTGGAAAAACATTTTGGTTAATGAAGTTATTAAGTAAATGGAAAACAGTGACGAATGATCATAAAGGAAAATTGTTAAAAAATATTTTATGGTTTTATGGAATTGAACAAAAAGAACTGTTTGATAAATTGAAAAATGAATTTGGTGAAAACCATATTGAATTTATAAAAGGTTTGAACAAAGAGAAATTAGAACAAGCAGAAAATGGAATAATAGTATTAGACGATTTAATGAGTGAAATGCGAAATGATACAGATGTAGCACAATTATTTACAAAGTGTTCACATCATAAAACAGTAACTGTTTTATTTTATGGCAAACTCCTTTTCCACAAGGAAAAACAACTAAAGAAATTGCAACAAATGTTGATTATCAAGTGGTGTTTAACAATGAAAGACAAAAAAGCCAACTGACAACATTATGTCAACAAATGACATCAAGTGCACAAAAAGGAAGAGAATTGTTTAATAAAATTCAAAAATATTTTGATAATAATAAAGAGTCTTATCCGAATGTGCTCATGAATTTCAAATCTGGTGACGAAAAAAAGATAAATTATTTGATAAATTTCTTAAGTGATGATAAAAAAAAACCTTGTCAAGAATTATAAATTGGAAAATTTTAGTTATTTTCAACCTTTTCAGAGGGGTTGACGCATAATTTTCTATTAATGTTATCTACTTTCATTTGTACAATCTTCCAATAGAAGAGGATTTGAATTCATGGAGTTAAAAAGAAAAAAAGAATACAAATTTTTAAGTAAAGATGAAAAAGAACTATAAATATGAGGAACATGCAGAATTGTTTATTACGTACTGATAATAAAGATAAGAAAAAAAGAAAAATGGGGGCTGGTGGTAGCACAATTGCGGCGTATAGTCTTTTTGGAATTGATCATGGGGCTAAGAAGAAAAAACGTCACTTTTTAAGAATGTTAGGATTGAAAGGGAAACGAGCAAAAACATTTAGTGATGTGACTGGTTTTGGGTATTCTAAGTTAAATAAAAATGTAAGAAGAAAGAAAAAGATGTTGAAAAAGAGAAAACTAAGGAAAATATATGTTATATAAATCATTTTTATTGTGAAAAATATTCTTAAACGAAATGGGAGGTGTTGCAGGTAGATTAGCTGCTAGAGGAATTACACGAGCAGCTGTAAAGACAGCTGCAAAAGCATTAGCTAAAAGAGCAGCAATTGAAGCGGGAAAAGGTGCTTTACAAACTGGTGGTAGTGCTGCAGCGGATGCTTTATTAAAAGGTCGTGGGAGAGTTAGTAAAAAGATAGTGTTAAGAGGGATTCGAAAGCGAAAAAACGTAAAAAGAGTAATAAGAAAAAGGAGAAAAAGGAAATAATAGTAGAAAATCACATATAAAATAGACACGAGAAAGAAAAAGGGAAAGAAATAACAATGAAGTTTTTTAGAGCAACACGTTTATTCGGAAAACACTCAACATATAATAGAAAAAAGAAAACCGGTCCATCTAGAAAATTAGTTGGTAATGGAAAAATTGTAATGAAACCCGTTTCACAACTTGCACGTCATTTAGCCCGAACTGCTGTTGTCCCTGGAAGTGGTGTGACGGTAATTCAACAAAATGGTCGCGTTGTGTTGAGAAAATAAATTAATAGAAATGTAGAATTTTGAAAAAAACAGTTGATTAAAAGTATATAAAATAATGACATAAAACAAAGGTAGTAATCATGGAGCATTTACGACATTTTACAATTAAAGTTGGTGACAAATCGGTAGCTGAAGCTTTTTATCAAGAATTGCAAAAACAGCATCAAGAGAATCAATTTTGAAAATAATATTTATTGAAAGTTCATTTTGTTTAGGCAAAAAGGTAGTGTTAGACATTACAACAGACGATACTAAATTTTTAAATAATACTCGCGGTGATATTGAAAAGTGGTTTTCAAATGCTCTTCGTCTTAGAAGAGAATTGATTTATGAAATTGAAGAGATAGCAGATATACTATATTCAAAACCAGAATTTCAAAAGGGTATATAAAATATGCTTCAGTTTTCTCCATTGAACGCGCCATCATCAAAAAAATCCAAGAAAAAAGCGAAAAAGAAATATCAACATAAACTTAGATCATTTCAAATTATCAGTAGAAAAATTGGACCAATTCCTAATAGTAAATATCATCATAAACCATACGGAAAGTGTCATTCGCGAATTAGACGAATGTTGCGAAGGCAAAAAAGAAAAAGGTGAAAAGGTTAAAACATGAATGGGAGAATATGACATCTGTCAATCAATCAATCAATCAATCAAATATAGCAATCAAAACATATAAAAGGGGAGACTTGTAGAGTAAGATTCATTCGCTGTGAAGAACAAGAACACAAGTAAAGTCAAATCAAGAATAAGAAATGGCTTTTAATTCATATAACACAGAAGCTGAAAAATCGGTTGAATTGTGTTCGCGAACTCTTTTAAGTAGTTCGTTTGATGAAAATGGCCACGGACGAATTTTAGAGGTCGTTGTGGTCAAGAAAAAGGATCAATTCCACGATGGATCAACAAAAGATATGATCCTTCAAGAACAGGCAATTGTTCTAAAAAAAGGAAGCAAGTTTGCTCCTGATACATTTGATAAGGAATCGCATAAGGAGTTTATAAATGATTTGGGTGGATTGAAGGAATTTGGGTTTACGAAGAGTAAGCTAAAGAAGTTCTTTGCTGGTTGTAATAAAGAACGGGCTGAGGTAGCAAGTTTTTCTCTTGATTATGAAAATCAAGAGAAACTGACATATGGATTACAAATAATGGCTTCTAAAGGTTATAAAGTGGGAAGCCAACTTGCATTGGTACCGTTAACACGAGAATTTTCACTACCGGATGGTGGAAAATATCAAGATGAGTTGTTAATTCAATTGATTTTGGATGATACTATGAGAGTGTCAATGCAGATGATGTTACAAAGGAAAAATGTAACAACAAAAACTACTAATCCAAACAGAAGTGTTTTATTGAAGCCTAAAGATGTGGCTAATTTATATGATCTAATATTTGTTAAAAATGATGGACAGTGGTTGTCTGATAATTTCCCTACATTGTATGGGACTTAGCTCCAGTTCTGATTGATCAAGACGGCAAAAGAATTCCGTATGTTCCAAAAACAGCAAGAGATGTAAACGAGTGGACGTTAGCAGCACAATCTACAGAAGACATGTCACCAGCCGAAATCGCAGCTATAATTTGTTCAAACAAATCAAAAGCACCCGTAAAAACAAAGAAACGAGTAAAGGCGGCAGATAAAGTAGCTGCGGATTCATCCCAGACAGATGGTAAAAATAAGAAGAGAAAAAGACAAATAGTCTTTAGCGACTCTGAAGATGAAGAAGTGAGTAAAAAGAGAAACAATTCTCCAACGTTGATAGCAGATGACTATTTGGAAGATTCACAAGCATGGTGAAAATAAAAACTTTTTTACATGAGTGTTTATTATATTTTAAAGTTGATATATAGTTAGATAGAACATGTAATTATATTAATGATATGATTATGATGATTGAATGGTAACAAATGGATATTTTTTTGATTGACACCCTTCAATAATCATAGTTGGAAATGAAAAAGATATAAATGTATAGAACCATACATAAGTAAATCATTTGCGCGCAACAATGTCGTTTAAAGGAGTAAAAAGACAGTATTTGGAGAAACGAAATGATTTACTCATCAAAAATAGAGAAATTAAGAAAAGGATTTCCTATATTAAAAAAACCTTAATAGAAAAAGGTAAAATTTTACGAGCAGTGTATTTTGCGATATTGCAAAATAAAAAGGATTATGATTTTTGTAAATTATATGATGAGATTGATGAACATCAAACGATATTATTGGACTATTTTGAGCAATTGATGAAGAGCATTAATTCGTTATCGTTTGAAAAGAACATTTAGTAATGTGTTGGTTAATGAAAAAGTTGCCTTCAAAAACTTACAGCGATATTATAAGAAATCTGTAAAAAATATATGTAACATTTGAACATTTTAATGGGATTTATAAGAAAAATATATTATAGGAAATCG